>JANAVB010015920.1:355000-362339 GCA_029216955.1 Iris pallida
TTAAACGACGTACCGCTGCTCGGGTCATGGGTGCCATCTGGTAAGATCGATATTCACAAATAATATAATTGTAACATAAGCAAGCTAACTAAAGGAACCATCATCTCGTTTGAGTACATTTTCAAAAGCAGATAAATTACAGAATATTCAATTTTTTGCCAAGTGTGAGAACGGATGGCTCAGAACACAACCCAAAATTTATTCTAGCATACATTAGTATGAATCATCTATGTTCTGCACATATGGTGTAGTATATGTTCTTATCGAATCTAGTATCTAAAGGATATAACATAATCAAGATGAACCCACATAATGTAATACTAAGACATCTTCTACGACTAAAAGATATAGTGATAGGTTGTCGTATCATCATTACCGAGAGATGAGGGTCGGAGGACAGTCAACTTCATCTACGGCTACATAGTTTCTGCCTCGCCAGTCGAATGGCTGCAGGGACTATGTCATGATCACCATGTCGTACCGTAGATTAATGCAAATAGAGATGGAGCTGGAGCCAAAATACAGAATCTAAAATACAAAATACAGAATCCAATCCCTAGGTTCGCCGAAAATACAAAAACAAAGATTGGCACACAGTACTAATTTATATCTATTTTAAGTGTGAGAACGGATGGCTCAGAACACAACCCAAAATTCATTCTAGCATACATTAGTGTGAATCATCTATGTTCTGTACATATGGTGTAGTATATGTTCTTATCGAATCTCGTATCTGAACGATATAACAAAATCAAGATGAACGCACATAATATAATACTAAGACATCATCTACTACTAAAAGATATAGTGATAGGTTGTCGTATCATCATTGCCGAGAGATGAGGGTCGGAGGACAGTCAAATTTATCTACGGCTATATAGTTTCTGCCTCGCCAGTCGAATGGCTGCAGGTACTATATGTCCTGATCACCATGTTTCCAATTAACCAACCAACAAAACTACTTGTTACAAATGTCGGCACTATCGGTGATTTTGAATCGGAGTATCACATTTTTTAGTGTCGGAAAAACAAATAATTATTACTAAATTATCAGATTTTTTGGCACTATCGGTGCCCATGACCAAGCCCCCCTTCCCCTCATATACCACCCCTAACCCTAACCTGAACCCTATCCCTAATCCCTTCCCCACCAGCCCCCCCTCCCCTCCCCAGCCCCTCCTCCCCCACCAACCACCCCTAACCCGAACCCTAACCCTAACCCTCCCCTCCCCACAGCCCCCCTCCTCACCCCCACCCTAACCCGAACCCTAATACTCCCCTCCCCCTGCTCCCCTCCACCAGCCGCCCCCACCCCTATTGCTCCCCTCCCCCAGCCGTCCCCACCCCTATTGCTTCCCTCCCCCAGCCGGCCCTACCCTCCCTGCTCCCCTCCCCCAGCCGCCCCCACCCCCATGCCCTCCTCTCCCAGCCGCCCCCACCCCCATGGCTCCCCTCCTCCAGCCGCCTCCACCTCCATGCTCCCCTTTCCTAGCCGTCCCCACCCCCACTGCTCCCTCCCCGGCCGCCCCACCCACACTGCTCCCCTCCCCCAGCCGCCTCTACCCCACTGCTCCCCTCTCCCAGCCGCCCTCACCCCCCCCCCCCCGCCCCTTCCACCCCCATACATACCCACCCCTAACCCGAACCCTAACCCTAGCTCCCCCCCCAGCCGCCCTCACCCCCCTCCCCCCGCCCCACCCCCCAGCCACCCCCCCACTCACCCCCCAACCACCCGCATCCCCCCTGCCCCTCCCCTCCAGCCACCCGCACCCCCCCTAACCACCAACAACCAAAATAGAAAGAGAGAAGAAGGGGGAGAGTCACGTACCGAAGAGGAAGGAGAGTCACCAAAGAGAGTGAGAGTCGTCGGAGAGAGTGAGAGCGCCGGAGTGATTGAGAGCACCAGAGGGGGGAGGAGAGAGAGTGAGAAAGTAAAATGGAGGAAAACGAATTAGTGGGGGGAATTTAATTAGAATTTAGCAACGTTCATACTAACGTCGCTAAATTTGTCGCTATTAGCGACGTCATAGCGACGTTTCGCGATGACTAGCTCTTGTAACTAATATACGTCGTTGTCACGTTGTTATTTTTGTCGCTAGTTGCGATATTTCAATTATACGTCGCTAATGTCCACAATTTAGCGACATTTTGCCAACGTCGCTAAATTTACGTCGCCAATTGAGTAGATTTTAGTAGTATATGTAAGGGATGTTATGTTGTATAGACATATGTTATAGGTTCGCTTGCCTTATATATACCATATGTATATATGTAGTATAGAGTGTGGGATTGGTATATACCTGTGATGTATACATATAGAGGTTAGTCTTTATGAGTTATGTTATAGATATTTGACTTGGGTTAGTTATCTGAGCATTAGTTATATGTATATATCTTGACTTGAGGTATTGTAGGCTATTAGCTATAGATATATATATTCATGTATGTGTGAGACTATATATGGTTGTAGTAGCAGTTGTGATATATGAGATATATATGTATGTATTAGTTGTGAGGGCATACCTTCACATGAGTTACATAGACATCATCAGATATATATTTATAAGGTTTTATAGAGTAAGGATATATATGATATCTATATATGTGGCTTAGTATTTCATAGCCTATACCTTGTGTTAGACTATAGATTGACCTAGAAATTGACCAATATAGGCCTAATTGAACTTGTTGACTAGAGTTTGACCAAACTCTAGACAGTTGACCTAGTTAGCTAGACTGTTGACCTAGTTTGACTAGAATGTTGACCAGAGTTGATCAAGAGTTGACTTTGACCTAGAATTATGTAGATTGCATTATAAACTTCATTTATCATATATTTAAACTCTTTATAATCTGTATTACTCTATATAGGACTCTGTGACTCCAGTTTGGACATCTCTACATATCAGTTGTTCAGGTTATCAGACGAGTATATTTTCTGATCATTTTCATTCATGATAGTATCTATATTGTCTGCTTTAGACTACTTTACTTGATGATGTCATGTTGGTAATACGGATTTGTACTATATAGATCTTTTCATGAGATGTTATCCCCCAGCGGGTACATCGGGTATTTCATGTTCATGTACTTTATCATGTGCATCATGTATTCCTTGTACTCGTATTACTTCATGTACACTCATGTGCTCTCACGTACTCTCATGTTCACATGTGCTTCATGTAAAACTAACCTCATGTACGTAACATAACTTGACTAGATCCTTGTGTATTGATTGGGATAGGGGTGAGTAGAAGTGGTTATGTGATCAATTCCCAAGTAGTTTCGTCATGTACAACTCTGTAACTTAGGCGTGTACAATTCAAGCCAATTACATAACCATCTTGTTTTCTAAATCACTTATATTTACTTACAGTTCTTATTTAATTTACAAACCTTCATGTACTCAGATTTATCTGTTTTTACTGCTCATGTACATCTTTCTCTCCAACAATTCATTTATTTTACGTTGTTCATGTACATCTCTCTACTCGTTTCGTATATTCTATGCTATTGCTCATTCTATATTTCATGTTATATTTTGGATCTGTTTTAGAGATATGTGCTCGTTCCCGTCCTGACAGAATAACGTTAAAAATTTTAAAGATGATACATGCCCTACCTGCTATGGTTCTGGAGGTGGTTTAGCTACCTTGGGTCCCCACTCTCAGGAGTGATCGGAAGACTAGCTTAGTAGACTTATTCTAGATTTTCATGTTTGAACTTAAATTGTAATAAGTGGAGATTTTGACTTGTATTTGAGATTGTTTGATATATTATTATTTAGAAGTTGTTTTTATTTTGAGTTTAGTATAGTTATTTAGACTTCTGTGTTATCTTATCGTGCATTAGATTGTGATTGAGTATTACCATATCTTATACTTGTCCTCCATTCGGAGTTGAGATCTACGACAGGTACATCGTATATATTGCATGAGTTATTAGTTAGCGACCTAGAACAGCGTTCTACCACCGATTCTGCGGCATAGGCTGGGCGCTATTACACACTCGTTCCCCTATACCAGGTGCGGGTCATGACACATTTTTAGTGGTAGCCCATGCAGGTCGAGATTCGTATTAGTGGGAAGTCGTAAGGGTACGACGATTAGTTGTACTGTTGTGTGCCTGCGGTAAGACATAAGGAATAGGCTTCAGCGTAAGAGGATACTCAATCATAGTTAGAACTACTTGAGAAGATTCCTGGGATGACACGTGAGAATCTCATTATAAACTATCTCAAAATTTGATTCCAACAGTTTCTGTCTACTTTCCTTTGTTGAATTTGATTCTTGGTGTTCATTGTTGACTTAATTTTCTACCAAGATAAATCTTATGGGCTAGGTTGCCTAAGTTATGGAATCTAGAGTCTTCTACAGCCATATTAACTGGCATGACAAAGATATAGAGTCTGATTTTGGATATATTTCTCGGGTGTAGGAATTTAAAGTTTTTGCAGCCAAGCATGAGACAATACAAAAAAATTTAACTACCATGATTCTAGAGGTATGTAACTTAGTTGCGGACTCTACGGATTATTGCAGCCGTATTTATTGGCATGACGAGGCTTCTGGTAACATGGTTCTAGATAGACGGGTTTGATTATCATATTGCAGAATAGATACCATATAGATGATGCCCTAATATAATAGAGTAAAATATCAGTATGGATGTTACTTGAGTATCATGAAGTAGATAGAGGGAGCTAGGCCACCTATGGTGCAGCACCATGCCCGGCACCAGAGGGGCAAGGCTTTTGCGCTGACGGTCGAGGAGACCGACGCTATGGATGAAGGATTAGCAGGTTTGTCTTTCCTGTCCTTCTTTCCCATCTTGTTGTGTGATTCCATTAGTACCTGTCAAAATATTTTGTCCTGTGATTGACAGTGTAGTGACCATGTTCGAGACTATGAAATCACGATCAGTAGGACCATGTTTTGCATGTTATTGGATAGATTTTATTGACTTTGATTGTTGGGGGTTTAACCTAGGAGGAGTACGACCATCTTAAATTTCGAGGACAAAATTTTTCCAAAGGGGAAGGATTGTAACTGCCACTTTTCTAAAATGAGGATAATTTTGAACTTTTATAAAAAAAATGATCATGTTAGTTACTAAATAATGGATTTAAATCTTGTTAATGATAGATTGGTGAATTTTGATTTTTTTTAATATTATTTAATTTGGTGTATTGTGACTTTGATCTTTTGCTAGTGAAACTTTAGAACTACTTAGCCTAGAGACTAACCATTACAATGGAGACCTAGCTAATGTAATTAGAATAGTTCACTACCACTTTTTAGACTAAGGGTATTTTGGTAATTTGTGAATTATTATTATTTTGAATTTATTTAATTAATAATGTGTTGAGTATTATTTTAGGTCTAACCCTAGAATTATCCTAATCTAGATGTTGATCATGACCTTTGAACCTTAGTTAGTAGAATTAAATAAGTCCGCTAAGTTCTGGAATATCTAGATATTATGTTAGGATCAAGATATTTGTAGAAAATCTAACCTAGTTGGGCCTTTACTAAAGAGGCTTGATTTACAACTTGAGAAGGCCTTTAAACACATTTGGACCTAACGTTAACCCTAGCCCACTACATGGCCGGCCAACCCTAGCCCCCACACCCTATATAACACATCATTAGCCCCATCTTGCCTATTTTATTGCATACCCTAATCCTAAGTTATGTTCTTCCCCAAATTTGTCCCCTTTCACCAAGCAAGTCTAAATTGAGCCAAATCAATTGTAATACACTCCCCTAGTGTAGAGAGGTCTGTATTGGCTAGCTAGCAAGGATTGGGAGCAATTTTACCACAGAAATTGGTGTGGGATCTATTCAAGGGCTTTTTTATTGAGATTCTAACTCTTAATAGGTAATGACCTCTAAACCTATTAATTTCATGATTTCTCACCTTCGATGCATTCATTTAGGGTCCCCCTAGCCATAGGCTAATCTTGGTAAGAAATCGAATCCATTTGATGCCCGTATCATGGGCGTACCACTCCGTATCGGAGAGAATACTCAAGTGTTTGATGAAATGCCTCTTAGAACTTTTTGTTCATGAATTTCTAAATAAATTGCATATTTGGATAGCCTATTATGTGTAGATTGCTATGGTGTGTGACTGAGTCAAATTTTTATATCGTATTTCGTGTCCAAATAGACACGGGGATGCTCGTAGACATTGCGTAGTTGTGCCCTGCTACTGCTGTCCAGTGCTCACTGGATACGACACCATTTCGTGTGCTACCTACTTTCTAGGTAGGGGCATAGATGACATCGTGCCTGGTATTTTAGCTTCGAGCCATGGAGGAATCGAGCACTGGTTCCACCACAGATTCGTGTATGCGTAGTCGAGAAATTGCCTTGGCTGCACACTTTGCAATTCACTGTATTGACACATTGGACACTGGCTACTTGGACACCCGTATGTTTGACACTAATAGGACATATATAGGACACTTGTGTTACTGCATCACATGACACCTCAGTTCGATTGACACTCGATCACTGGAATGAACATTTTTTCATTGCATCACTACACTTCCATTCCTGAACATTCTGTGACACACTTGCTGATACCTTCTGGACACTTGGACACTTGTGGATACACTCCTTGACACCATGTTGAAACAGGCTCACACGATTCACATTCACTCTACCATCACTCGAGCACCCCACTTCTGTACACGATTTTGTGAACAGCTCTGATACTAGGATGTTGCTCTGTACACTAACACTATTGACCATTCATGATACACATGCCACACACTGCACAAGTTTGATTGCTGCACACTTGCATTTTGCCATGTCTATAGACTACATTACTACTGCACAATCTCTCATTTACTACACTCTTGTGCATTTAACATTGCATAGATATCTTCACTGCATACCATTTCACCATATTATATCATCCACTTCATTCAATGCATTGCATACATCCTACTGCATCCATATTGACCTGTACGTAGCCTGCACTAGTGTTTAGCATCCTACAAACATGTCCTGCACCCTGACATCTTTACTGCCTTGATACACTCACATTTGGTTTCACATTATAAATTGACACTATATTTCAAATTATTGATACATACCATGTATCAGAGTTTGGCTTCACTACACTGCCTTACATTCCAGTTAGGATCTTACACTTTAGGAGGAGTCACCTACTTTTCATATCCTGCATACACTTGATGTTGTATATGTGTGTGAGTTTTAGCTATTTTTCTGAGATTTATAGTGTGTGTTTATATACATATGTATTGATGCATACAGATACTTGCTTTGGTTCAGCTTCCTGAGATTATATATATATATATATATATATA
>JANAVB010015921.1:0-44218 GCA_029216955.1 Iris pallida
GTGTGCAGGACTTTCCGCAGGAGTATGGTTCCGCTATAGACTCATCCTTCACGTTCGAGCGAGTTGTACCTTCTGATCACAGCTGCCCCTATTGGGTCGAGGAGCCTATTTAGTCATCATTTCTTATTTTATTTATCTTGGAGGTTGGACTCTATTTCCTTTCAGTTTATTCTAGTGTCGGTAGTGGATTTGTCTCCGCCTGGCCAACAGCTATATTTTGACATTTACTTTGATTCATGAGATACCATTTTCTTTATATTCTGTGGATGAGATTTAGCTTTTACCTGTGACTGTCTGTTATTATTATTCACAAAACAGCTTATGTGTATATTCGTGATTTCCATATATTGGAGTATATCTCGTATATATGCAGCTGGCATGCTTCGTTCCTAGTCCTATGTATTTTGGGACTGGGCGTTACATATTTTTGTGGTGGCCCATACAGGTCAAGATAAATTGTTTGGTTACTTTACCGTACCAAGCAAGCCTGCGTATAGGATTAGAAATTTAGGATCTCATCCACATATATGACATTCTATCTCGCCTTCACTTCGAACTCCCAATTATCTATCTTGATTACTTCTCGAATTATTCTTCCGTAAACCCTTATCTCACTATCGTGCGTACTAGGCCGTCATGTTCCATCATTCAATCATACTACTAGTACAACCCCTATAAGTTGGGTAGGAAGCCTCACAACCTGAATTCCTTTGACTTTAACCAAGGACTAGACAAGAAGACAGTAGGACGACTGCAGAGGCACGAACACCGGACACGACTTAGATTCTTAAGTAGCATAAACTACTTATATTTTCTTTCATCGTTATCTTGCGTATTTGTAATTAGACTACCTTGACTAATGTTGCTATTTATAGCCTAGTTTTGTGAGCTTACTCTCTCATCGAGCTTGTTCAGGACATATGTTTTATGGTGGGCGCCCACTGATACGTTGTCTTATCAGAACCTGTGTATTGTGGTCTGATCAACCATAGTGCAATTGGTTCGCCTTTCGTACGATTTTATGTGGATTGAGATATGGTTAGCTTAACATATTTGCCCTCTAGGATCTTATCCACGGGTTGTTGACATTTTGAATTCTTTATTTAACTCTCTTTCAATTGCTTGACTCAAAACTTATCTGAATCTATTCTAACATTGCCCTTATCTTCGTGCCAGTAATATGACTCTACACAGCGGACACGCCCCTACCCTAGCCATCACATCTGGTGATGCAACTTTCCAGGGAGAACAGGTTTCCCCAATGACCCCGATGACTCCGTATCAGCTAGAGCCACAGCAGAATACCACGAACCCATCGATGGTGCAGCAGGAAGCCCAAGTGCCCCCAGTTAGCCAGGTTGAGCAAACTACTACAGTACCACTAGGAGAGACTGCACCATCCCCATTGCCTCAGCAGTTTTTACCACAGCTCGGACCCCAGCTGCCCTCACTTCCGACTGGTGCAGACCCAACAACCCAGTTCATGTATGCTATGCTACAATCTCAGTGGCAACAGGTGGAGATGTTGAGGCAGAGCATGATGGCCTACCTAGCTAGACCTCCACCACCAGCCCCGATACCAAATCCAGCACCAGCTCCGCAGCCTTATCTGGGCTCCATTAAGGATTTCATCGACATGGGGCCTAAAAATTTTAAGGGTACAGAGAGTCCTTTAGCAGTTTCCGCTTGGCTTATCAGCACAGAGAAATACTTGAAGGCATCCCAGTTGCGGGCACATGATTGGATGATAGCAGTCGACTTACTCTTAGAAGATAATGCTCATCACTGGTGGAAGGCTAAAGAGAGGCGACTGGGCACTGGAATCATATGGAAGCAGTTCTATGACCTCTTCTATAAGAGATTTTTCCCCATCCATGTTCGAGATGCCCTCTACGACCAGTTCCTTCATCTGAAGCAGGGAAACATATCGGTAGATGAGTACGATACGGAGTTCAGCCGCCTGAGTAAATTTGGCGCATCGTTGATACCGACTGAGCAGGAGAGAGCGAGGAGATTCCATCAAGGACTTTCACCAGAGCTCAAGCCTTATACTACCACACAGTCTCGAGTCTCTCATGCAGCGGTTTTGGAGGAAGCACGTAGCCAGGAGCTCCTCCGCAAGGAGGCACAGCATGACCAGAGGCGTCCTACCCCAATACACAGACCAGTTAGAGTTGACCCGAGTGGACCTATCAGACGTCCCATGGCATACCATCAGGAGAGAGCAGGGCCCTATCAGGCTCGAGAGAAGCCTATTTGCCATTTCTGTGGAAGACAAGGGCACATTCAGAGAGATTGTCGCATTCGGTTGGGCCAGTGTTTAGGATGTGGATTGGAGAAACACAAGGTCAAAGATTGTCTTGGACGACATGACTTAGCACCGCATCAGCAGACCCAAGGACCAATACTACTTGCATTAGCACTAGCTCAGCAGCAGATGCCAAGACCCCTAGTACCGGGAATGGGAGCACCACAAAGATATCAGCGGGGACCACCTTTACCTGACCAGGCAGCTCATATTAAGCAGAAGATGAATAGACAAAGGCAGGGGCAAGCATTTACCATGGAGGCGATAGACACGCATCCTGAGATTGAGGATCTAGCAGGTATTACCCTAGTTCTACCAACTGTTTTATTAGACATGACTGATAACCAAAACCACCCTTTGATAGATAGACATTAGGCATGACATAATACTTCTCTATGTTATGAAATGACTACCTACTCTCCCTTGGTATGCAATCTTACTATATTCTTCCATTAAGATTTATTGTTATATTTTTATATTAAGTTTTATTTTAATTTCGAGGACGAAATCCTTATAAGTTAGGTAGGATGTAAACCCCCTAAAATTTTTCTACTTTTATTTATCTTTATTAAATAGAAATAATTGGGATTTTATAATTTATTCCCTAGAAGTGGTAAAATTTTATTTTTAGCCTAATAAAGTGAGTAGAAATTTTATTCTATTTTCATTTGATATTATGCACGGGTTATTTTATACAAGATATTATAGGTTACAAATACTCTAGAAACTATTATGATTTTCTTTTTAATTTCAAAAATATATTTCTTAGGAGCTTATTAAGTATTTAAAAGATTTGTGGTATTTTAAGAATAGTGGTAGTATATATGTTTCATGGACTTTTATTTTTATTACCTTTTGTATATTGTTAATTATTAAATTGTTTTATAAAGTTGTTAGATTTAGGAGTTTAATAGGAACTTATTAGGTTATTCTGAAAGTATATGTACGTATATATGTATATCCGTATATACATACATGCATATATATATTAGAGAAATATATATATATATATATATATATATATATATATATATATATACATATTGTTTTTTTTATTAAGATTTTATATATAATCAGATTATAGGTTATACATATCATGGTATAACCTTTTCTATATGTATATATATTAGGATTACATATATTAAGATTTTAAGATTTTATATATATTAAGATTATAGGTTATACTTATAATTGTATACTTATAATAGTGTCCAGTATTAGAACAACCCTCCCCTTTGTACTGTTCATTGAACAGTACATCCATAAGCCCGACCCTAGGATTTCTCAGCCCAGCTGAGCGACCAAGAGAAAGGGGACGGGTCTGCATATATGTTGCCGACTGTTCAAAAAAAAAAAAAAAACAGGCTACTGTTTCCCGAAGGGAACAGTAACTAACTCTTAGCCCAGAGCTCGGCCCACCCTGTTGGGGCTAACCAGCCGGCCACCCGAGGGTTTTTCCCCAAAGCCGACCATATAGCAGTAGCTATATAAACAAACCGCGTAGGAGAGAACTCGCGACCACGAACCCTAGAAACCGCAACGCTGACGTCGAGGATCTCCTCCAGTGTGCACTGCACACCCCCGTGCCGCCAGCCCGCCGCCGACGGACGGCCGCCGTCGCCTGAACGTCGCCGGGTGGTCCAAAAACAGAACAACTCTGTTTTTACTCGATCGCAGGTATGACACTTTCGCCTCGTCGTTCTTCCTTCATGCTCGACTATTTTTAATTTCGTCGAAACCTATATAGAGCCTATCTAACCCTCTCTAAACCCCTCTGGATAGAATCTAGTAAACCCTAGCATCTTGCTCGGGAAATAGATTGAAACTTCCCGAGAAAACTGTCAGAACATGACAGTTTTAGACTGTTTCAAAACCTAACTTGGAAGCCAATTTTCGACCCGTATACTGAGGGTTTCATCGAACCAACTGAGAACAGGGAAACACAACATATACGGGATTAAAACGCACTGGTTAGATTTATTTTTCAGTAATTATACAGGAAGATAATTGATGTTAAATATTCAAGAAAATCTGTTTTCAAAACTCAAAATTTTTAGAAAACTTTTCCGATACGGCGTACGCCCCGACAAACCGGGCGACGTGGTCGTGCACTATATGCATCGAAAGACACATATGTATGTTACCGTCGTGTGGGAACTGACGGAACTCGATTTCGTTGCGCATGGGCGACGAAATCAATGCGTATCCGTCGAGATACCCCCGTATCGACGTTTTGCAAACTTGACCATAACTTCGTGCACGTTCATTGGATCGACGCAAAACTTGCGCCATCAGGACCGTATCGATTTTTTGGTCCTGTATGCCAAGTTTGGTCCGATTCTGAGAAGGTTGATCGGAACGCCAAAATTGGCGGGCCCGCGACCCGCTCTAACGGGCGAATTTGTGCACAGCCTACCGGAATCCAACTTTGGACATACGGTTGGGTTCGTCTCCTCAAAGCGGACCCGTAGACATGTAGTTTGACGACTTTAGAGACCGTAGGTTCTGGCACGCGTTTTGGTGCAAAATGGGTCCAACGGCGGACATCGTTTTGACCCAAAATTATGATTTTGCCCCTGTTCCAGAATTAGACTTTTGGACAGGCGTTTCCTAGGTATTTCTTTTATGCCAAATCTGTTCGTGATATTTATTTCAGCATCCGAGGTTGTTCGTAGAAGTTGGCTTTCGTTGCTTCCATATTTTGACGATTTAAGTCATCAGGCGTCGCCATTCTGCACACTACCCCCAGGCAAGATACCTTGCCACCGCTGTTTATTTATTTTAGCTCATATTTCATGCTTTATTCATTATTTTCTTTATGCTAAATAAACTGTGATACATGGCATACTTGTTAGAATATAATGTTCAGTTATATTTTCTGCTATGTATTATTTTCTTACACACTAAACTTAGAGTTAAAAGACCACCCTTTGTGTGTTGCATTCATAGGCTTTGACACATTTGTACCACGTGTTGTGAGTCACATATAGAACTCGGACATGCGTGACTAGCTGGCCACCAGTACGCATAAGCCGTGCGATAGGAATAACCGCTAATAGAGGTTGCATGTTTAGTTTGACTTAGCGGTTATAGTGGTTTGTGTTGTGGATACAACACAGTAGGCATTGGGCGGAAAGAACAATTCCTTAGCGTATGGGCTTCGATGCACTTCCCTTGTGACCCGGACTCTCCGCTGGAGATACGGGGTTGATGACCCATGATTACTGATGGGGCCTCTAGTGCCCAAAGGGGACTATGCCGATCCTATTCAGCCAGGGTCCATGCGTAGGAAGGATTGTTCTTAACTACATTTCACATAGAATGGATAGGCACCTTTATCCGTTAGGTACGAGTACTTTTGATTTGGGTACTTGTATCTGACCGTGACTTGGAACAATAACTTATCGCGGATTAGTTCATCACATCTTGTCCTTGTTTGGTTGTAGGTGTGACTTACTACTTCGATGAGAAGGTATTGAACCTTGTTGGGGTCCGGATACTATATTGGATTCATAGCATGGAAAGATACGTCACCGTGAATTAGTTTACCATCTCCTGTCCTTGTTTGGTTGAGGGGATGGTACGCTCGTTCAGTTGGTGTGTATTGGACTATGTTATAATTCAATTTACTTGTTTATTTGAGCAATATTTATTCAGTTATGTGGCATGTTCTTTTTGTATCTTGTTACGTCCCTCTGAGGACCTGGTGATCTCTCCAGGTATAGGTGTGCAGGACTTTCCGCAGGAGTATGGTTCCGCTATAGACTCATCCTTCACGTTCGAGCGAGTTGTACCTTCTGATCACAGCTGCCCCTATTGGGTCGAGGAGCCTATTTAGTCATCATTTCTTATTTTATTTATCTTGGAAGTTGGACTCTATTTCCTTTCAGTTTATTCTAGTGCCGGTAGTGGATTTGTCTCCGCCTGGCCAACAGCAATATTTTGACGTTTACTTTGATTCATGAGATACCATTTTCTTTATATTCTGTGGATGAGATTTAGCTTTTACCTGTGACTGTCTGTTATTATTATTCACAAAACAGCTTATGTATATATTCAAGATTTCCATATATTGGAGTATATCTCGTATATATGCAGCGGGCATGCTTCGTTCCTTGTCCTATGTATTTTGGGACTGGGGTGTTACAGTACTCACATAAATTCAACCCCTAATTTGCGTCCGGATAGCATTGATGGTCTGCATGGCTTGTGGCTGCTGGAACAATCTCATTGCATCTTGCTAGTAATTAGGCCTGTGATAACCCTAGTTAGTTAAAGTATCAAGCCGTATGTCACGACCCGCACCCACTGTGAGGGTACGAGAATGCAACAACGCTCAGCCTACGCCGCAGTGTCGGCAGTAGAACGCTGTCCTAGGTCACAACATCTAACAATATAGAGCTAAGCAGTTTATACTCCCCGAATGGGGGTGACATAGCAGAAAATAAACTCAATCACAGCTAAGGAAGAAGAAGCATGATATGATATAGAACTCAAGGAAAATACAGATGATCAAATAGTCTAAGATAACATCTCAGCAGATATCCAGAGTACAAGGTCTCATCTACCGAATATGAAAGAATATACAACCCAGATCTCAAGGACAGAAATAAAGTCTAACTACTAGTCTCAAGACAACATAAGTAAGATAAAGCCTAACTAAGCTAGTCTAGGCAGTAGGGTAAAGTCGTCAGCTAGAGCTGTCCTGCAGAAGGTATCCACACAGGCCTCCTCCTCCTCCTCTGTAATATTTTCAACAGGTCCAGTCAGGACAGGAGCGAACACAATACATCTCAACAGTTCATAACAGGTTAGAAAATATAATCATGCAGTAAAGTAAGATATAGATACTGAAGGAAATGCAGTATGTAAACAGAGAGAGAGCTGTAATAGAAATATCTACTATAAATAAAGAACTAATAGTGGCTAGTGAGTCAGAGTACAATATAGACATGTAAATAGCATAGGATGATTATGATGCTACACTATGGAAGGATTCTGATGCTACACTACTTGGATAATATTCACATGTCTACTTCTACTCCCCCGTACCCCCAATCAATACACAAGGATCCAATCAGGTTATGTTATGATTCTATGTAACGGCCCCCGAAGGGTGGTACATAGTAGTCCCATGTAGTACCCGATGCTCCCTGAAGGGATAACATCTCAAGAAGGGATCCATATAGTACTAATTCGTGTGACCAACGTGACAGTATCAAATAAAGTAATTTAATGCAGGAAAATAATTCTAAGAAGGATATAAAATGATCAGAGAATGTACTCGCCTGTATCTGAGTGATCGGATGAAATGTACTGTCCGAAGAGAGGTGTCTGGCTCCTAATCAGAACAGCACAAGTCACAACAAGTCTAAAATGATAACAAGATGCAATTCAATGCATTCTACATGAATCTAGGTCAATCTAGGCCAAAGTCAACTCTTGGTCAACTCTGGTCAACCCTAGAAGTCAAACTAGGTCAACCAAGTCAAACCTAAGTCAAACAAGTCTATACTAGTCTAACTAGTCTATTCTAGGTCTAACAAGACTAAACAAGTCTAATCTAGACTCACTAGGCAATACCATGCCCTAACCAACCTATAATCACATCTACACAAGTCAAATCATTTATCTAAAATGTAATACATTCTAATATATAATACACATGTTGATCTATTTTATAAATATAACGAAGAAATACACATATAACATATAAGCTACTATATGCATATCCCACAGACATGATGGTACACACACATTATATAATATCTATAGGATACCTATTTATACATACATTATCTATATATATACTTTACACAAATATATATACATAGAAAAATAGGAATGAATGTGGTGGTGTACTTGTGTGTGTGTGATAGTCCAACATGGAAAGTGTGATACAAGAGACTTGTATGTGAAAGAGTAAGTGATACATGTGTTCAACCAATGAGTTAACTAGGAAATCAGTGATTAGCAAACCTGTGTGTGTGTGTGTGTGTGTGTGTGTGTGTGTGTGTGTGTGTGTGTGTGTGTGTGTGTGTGTGTGTGTGTGTGTGTGTGTGTGTGTGTGTGTGTGTTTCATATGAGAGTGTGAGAGTGTGTATGTAGGCTTAGACATGTGAGTGTGGATGTTAAAGAAAACAGTGATGTATTAAAGGGAAAACAGTGGCTAATTTGGTTCACGAGACAGTCACCATTTAACCAAAACAGTGAGCTAACCAAACCTATAAATAAGTCAATGATAAAACATTCTTTCAAAAGTCAGGTTTTGTAGGAAACCAGTCCAGCAATTTCAAAGAATTTATCTCAGGTTTTGAAGAAGGAAAAGAAAAAGAAGAACTCAGTTCACAGGTTCAGTCCAGTCCATAACCAACACCCAGTTTCTCAGGTATTGGGGATGTATACAAGTTGACAGGAAGGGAAGGAAACAGTGAAGTATTCAGAGATTAAATCACAGGTTCTAGATAACCTTTCCCCTATTCAAACACTGAAACTACATTACAAAGCATGGGAATCACATAACTCATTCAATTCAGTTCTAAAAGACAGGAACCTATTAGGAATTCTCGGGAAATACTCTCACATTTCAGTTTACAGAAGACATTAAATCAAAACATTCCTTAAGGTTCAGTCAACAATGAATAAAACATTCATGCAAAAATCAGTTAAGGGAAAAAAAGGAAGCACTACAAAAAAAATGCACATTGATAGCATAACGTAATAGCACGTTTTGCTGAACTGCTATAAAAAATAAATTTGATATTTTGGTTACTTTATAATAGCATTTGATAAACGCTAAGATAGAGTTTCATTAAGCGGGAACCTAAAAACACTTATACCGCCAAACACTTGACCAAAAAACACTTTTCCTCTTTTATTTCAGGTTTCTTTTATTTCCTCTTTCAGTTTCCCTCTTTTTCGAAAAACCCTAAAACTCGAGAGCCTCCCGAGCGACGACGACGACGCCGGAGGTTCTCAGGCGGGTGCAGGAGTAGTCGGGGAGGAGGAGGCGGCGGGGGAGACCGCGGCGGAAGTGAAGTACCGGATCGCGAGGGAGTACTTGGAGAGGATCCAGAAAGAAACGAAGAGGATCGAGGAGGAGGACGAGGAGTATGGGGAGGATGACAGAGAGGAGAGGGACGGGGGGAGGGATTCCCTGGTCGCGGAGTTCTTGAAGAAGAGCCAGCTCGAGGAGAGCGGCCGCGTCCCAAAATTTTTTGCTTCTAGGTGATCTTTTTCGGCATTTTCATCTTTCTCCAAGTTTGGTTCTTCTAATTATTGAATTTATATATTGCACGGAGACGAATACTACGATTGCACCGGTTCTGGAGTGTCTGTATCTTCTCACTTCACCAATTTTTCGAGTCTCGATTCTGGAAAAGGAAGCTCTTTGCTTTTGAAATTACAGTCTGATTTTAAATTTCAAACTTTATTTTTTATTATTACTGAATTTATTGTAAGAAAGAAGCTGTGTTGACGGACACCAATAAGACACAAAACAATTCCGACACAGCCCAGTTTTGGTGTGTCCTAGACTCCTATTGCATTTGGAGTGTCCCATTCGTGCCTGATATGTGGCACAATGCTGAATCTGCTTTTCCGTGTCATAACCTATCTCCAAGTAGGGTTTTTTTTATGGTATGTTTTTTTGAAAAAAATCTTGTATGAAGTGAGTTATATCATAGCTGATCCTAAATTTTGAATCTTTTTTGTTCTTCTTGCTGCATCTTTTTGTGAAGAGAGAATGTGTGTACTGCTTATTTCTGAGTGACGGTGTTCCCCTCTATGATTTGTATCATAGTTGATGGGCTTCTTTCAAACTCAATTCATCTTCCAATACTAGTTTTCAACAGAGATAAAAAGTATTTTCTAACAAGAGTGCTCACAATGAGTATACTCATTACATTTTTTTACAGAGAAAATACACAGACCTTATCAAAAAGCAACATAATTGCAATCCAAGATCAGTACTAAAAACCAAAGTGAAGTGGGTGGAAGAACCATCTGCTGCTGCAATTGCTGCTTCGTCTTTTACAATCCGGCTTACAGCCAAAGCGCATGTGTCAGCTGCAGTTCATCGCTAGTACCGATACCACCTGATTTCTGCACTAGTGATATGATGGTATGGAAAGAGTCGTATTTGTCCTAAAGCAATATATTCTGACATGCCCGTGGTAACTTGCACTTTGTTGATTTTTTTTACAGACTGCTTATTCTGAGGAATCCCCTGTTTCGTATCATAAGTCATAACCTTAGTATCAATGTGGATTTTATTAGATTTTACCATAGCAAAAACTCATTTGGTTTGGTTGTGGTTTATGTGCCACATGGTTTTCTCATTTTCTCAGTCTAGCTCATTTTCTTAAAATAAAATCTTGTATTTTTTATAACTCCAGTGGCTGATTCTATATTTGCAATCTTTCTCGTCAGGGTAAAATTTATGTGCACCAGAGAAATTATTCAGTTAGCCCTTCCTTAACTGGGCGCTCTGCCTATCTTTAAATAATGGATCCTGGTATATCATGTATAGGCCAAGTAGATGAGCTGATATACCTTTAGTTAAACACCGGCAGTCCGTTACATCTGTTACTTTGTCTGAGGATGATACCAGGGGGTTTTCAGCATCTAAAGATGGATACGTTGTGCATTGGGATGTTGAGAGTGGTAAAAGTGAGAAGTATTTGTGGCCCAGTGAGGACATTTTGATTTCACATCACTCTAAAGCTCCTCAAAATCCCTCTGCAAAGAGAAGTAAGCACGTATTAGCCTTAGCTGTCAGCCCAGATGGTAGGTATTTGGCTACTGGCGGGTTAGATTGTCATGTCCATCTATGGGACACACGCACAAGGGAGCACATTCAGGTTCTCATTTATAACTATGTTTTGGTTTTATATGTTTGAAAATTTGAACATTCTTCTGCAAGATGTGTTGATATGTATCATGTCCTGACATACTGCTTTTAGTTAAAACTTTACATTGATGTATAATTTCTAAAAGCAACTCTGTAGATGGTATGCAAAATAATCAAGTCTGCAGTTGGCCAAACATGTTCTCTTAATACATAAAACTCATTGTCTCTTCATAATACACATGTATTAAGTGGTAGTGCCTCTTTTGTAGTTTAATAGGACCAACCAATTTGCATGCACTGCATTTACAAGTTCTTGTAGAGATCAAGTAGTTTTATAAGTGTAATGGCCTACCAGAATGCATGTCCAACTTTGCAAATTCATTGTTTTGATTTCTAATCATTAATATCTTTCTTAACAGGCCTTCCATGGTCATAGAGGACCCGTCTCTTGTCTTACTTTCAGGCAGGGAACCCCACAACTCTTTTCTGGGTCTTTTGATCGACAAATTAAGCTATGGAATGTAGAAGACCGAACTCACATGGACACTCTACATGGACATCAAAGTGAAATACTTACAATTGATTGTCTACGCAAGGAACAAATTTTGACTGCAGGGCATGATCGGACTGTCCAACTTTATAAGGTATTTGTCTTTCCTTGGAATAGATAGTGGAAAACATTTGAGGAAAAATAATGATAACATAATAGATATCTGCATAGTTGGGAAGGTAAATTCTCTACTTTGTTTTTTTTGCTTTTATTATGCTCTAGTTGCCCTTCTAATCATAGTTTCAGTATCGGCCGATACCAATATGTATCGGGATTGGCCGAATCGTATCTGTTTTGGCATGTCCCTTTCCAATACTGCCGGCTACCGACACCGATCAGTGTTGGGGTCTCTTTCCCAATTAATTCAATTCGACAAAGAAAAATTGAGAGAGAGAGAGAGAGTCGAAAATGAGTGTCTACATAATGATTCAGTTGTGCCGAAGATCGACAATTGTTTAGTGTGTCGATATCCTTATCGACACACGGTAACTATTACCATTGGTTAAAGTTGTATATCAATAAATTCGTAACACTCATCCATATTAATATTATTCCCTTCAAAACTATTTTTTATGGTTGTACAATGTCTAAGGACAAGTAAATAAACAATAATATCTATTGCATTTGAACAATTTAGCAATATTGAATATGTTTCCATTTAAAACTAAAGAAAAACAAAATATAAAATATGTTAAAATACTCTTTTATCATTTTTGGCCTTTCCGAAATGAAAAACCCGATAATCGTTGAAACTGCCGAAACCACAACCACCAGATACTCAATAGGAAGGGTCCGAGACTCCGAAACCTATACCAATATTGTGAACCTTGCTTCTAATGGCACTGAACTAATATCCTCAGAATATCTAGGACAAATCCCAATTCTTGAAACCTTGGATATAGACTATTTGGCAGAAGTAAATTATCTGGAAAGCTATCTTTCTCTAATTAATTCTTTGATTTGGATGCAAGGTGAGTCCAATGGTCAAAAGAGCACTCAAAGCCTTGCTATTGGAAAATGCCTAGTAATTAAGATTGGAAACAATATTCATATGTACCTGTTACACTCGAGGTCCAGAACTGGGAACTGTATTTAGCTGCTTAGGTTTCTAAAATAGGTTCAAATAAATTATTTCGACATAGTAAAATACTAAGTAGCCAACATGGAATCTTTTGGAGTTGCCTGACCATTAGTGGCATAACAGAAGAGGAAAGAGAGCTGTCTAATAGCTGTTACTTTGATGATATTTTGATATTTATGATGTCTGTTGTAAAATACTTAAAACCCAAAAGTAATGTTCCTGCCTGTATTGCTACTAACGTTTGCTTTTATGTAATAGGTTGCAGATGCTAAACGGTTACTCTTTCGGGCTCCATCATCTTCAGAATGTTGTTGTTTCATTAATGACAGCGAGTTCTTATCAGGCTCAGATGATGGAAGTATTGAACATTGGAGTGCGTTGCGGAAGAAGCCAACACATATTACAAAAAATGCACATTCTCTGTTATTAAATTATGATCAATCACCTAAAGAGAATAAGGAAGAGGTCCCTAATGGTTATAAGAAAGGTAAGAGCATCTATTTGCATTGCACTTAATAGTGCTAAATGGATTGGATCAATAGCCTAAATTCATCTTTCATGTAGGTCTTGTCCATCTCTCTAAGTTGGAGTCTTAGACAATAAAATAATCTTTTGTTGTCTTATATCTTTGTTTATTTGTGCGTGGCTTGCCATCATCTTAACATTTGTACTGCATTCACAAAGTAATTGTTTATGCTCTTTGTTTCAGAAAATGGCTTTGGCAAAGTTGTCGGCTGTTCTTCAGCCCAGTCATGGGTGAGTTCGGTGGCTGTTTGTAGAGGTAGTGATCTTGCTGCATCTGGAGCTGGCAACGGTGTTGTTCGTCTATGGGCAATCAGAAGTGATGATAGATGCATCCAGCCTTTATTTAGTTATCCAGTGGTATTCCATTCTAACTATGGTTAATGTTTCTTAATTGTTGTTCAAGCATATATTTAACAAGCCCTAATACTAAAGTGGTGGCAATTGTGTTCATGTTTGTATACTATAACACCCTACTTCTGTTAAGTTGGCAATCAAATTACGGTTCATCCTTTTGGGCAAATTCATCTACATGTTAGGTTTAATACAATATGAACATGTTACAGGTAATTACATGGCAACTCTTTGGAAAAAAATCATGGTAAAATTATGACATGGACTATATACATATCTAAAGTAGCTTTGATCATGAGAGGGTCGTGCCATAAAACCTAGGCGATCAGTAGGCATAAAACATAGAGCACCCTTAAGGCAATGATCCCTCATATATGCCTTAAGCTCATGCGACCACGGTGCAGTCTCCAAGTTCCCCTAGAATATAAGGAGCCTTGAGGTGGTAAGATGACACAGAACAATAAAGACTTCGGAACGCCTGTACGAGTACTCCAAATCTTTTCGTCCCAGGGCTGCTTGCCTGGGTGATCACATCCCCTCTACAAGCAAAAATGCTTTCCCTTTCTTTATATGCCTGTTATTTTCATCACCTTTTCTTTCATGACCCTATTCTCATTAATCTCTATTACACATTAAGCCAAAGAGAGGAGGTATGACAATCCCATAGTTTCTTTTGAAGTATGCTCATGAATATTTAAGGAGGATGGAAGGTGCCAATGCCATTATTCCTAGTGACGGCACACTTAAAGGATCACATTTTAGCATATGATTTGTGCGTCAATAAGGATGCAACACTGTGGAAAGGGGTGTCCATGACATGATTGAAGATTTTCGAACTTAGCTATGACATTGTCATGGGCAAATGGAGATTTATACGAGGCTGGGGGAGTCTTCAAAACAACAACATACTGTATTTTCCAGTTATAATATCAATACCTTTGAGCATTTAATCTCTTGGGAGTGGGGCAAGAATAACTTTCTTTGGTTCTTTGGATTTTCTATAAGTTTCGGATTGTTAATGATTGGCTTCCCCAGGGAAATGCATTTCATTTGGTCCTTTGGCTTTATTCCTGGCTTAAAATCAATGCAATGGAAATGAATGTATTTGTAAAAGAAATGGATTATCATCTGTAGACACTCAAGAAAGTTTGGAATCTAGCTCTTGAACTGCATGATTTTTGTTTGTAGTGATTAAAAAAGAAGGATCCCTAACTTGCAGCTACCATACTAGGCCCCTTGCTTAAGCATTTGTGGCCAGGATCTTAGTACCAACTTTATCTCGAAATTGACTGACAATTGGGTGTACTCTGAGAGCATCAAGACGAACTTAAGATTTACAGTTGTAAATTTGTCAGTATTGAGAACCCTCTCTCTCTCTCTCTCTTGCTGTAATTAGTTCTTTTTTTCTTTTCATGCTAGTAGCTAGGTGGAGTCTGGAGGACCCTTCTTGTTTATAGCTGTGAAGCATAAGCTGAATCCACCTTTGTGACGCTTGTTTGTTCATGTTGCTTTTATGTTCATGCTCGTTTTTTTTTTTTCCGTGTTAGTAGCTAGGTGGAGGCTGGATGACACGTTGCTTTTATGTTCATGCCTGCTTGTTGTGCTGTGTTTGTGATAAAACGAAAGTAATTAGTATAATTAAAGTTACCTTGTAATAAAATTGATTGTGTTATGATTTTTTTTCTTGTTCATGCTATTAGGAGCCATCTTGTTAATAATTGTGCTGCATTGTTGAATCCATCTTTGTGATACAAACTTGTTTGTTCTTCTTGTTTTTGTATTCATCCTGCTTGTTGTGTTTGTGATAAAATGAGAGTAATCGATATAATCAGGTCATATAATAAAATTGGATTGTGTTGTGCGAGATGATTTCTCTGTTCTTTTATTTCAATTTGATGATGTTTCAAGCATTTAACATAATCTCTCCAAGTCTCTAAGGTTAATTTCCAAGAATTTGATGACGACAGGTTGGGTTCATAAATTCTCTCACTTTTGCAAAGTTCGGACGTTTCCTTCTTGCCGGGGTTGGTCAGGTTAGTTCTATTGTTTACTTGAACCGTCTTTGCTGGGTTTTTTTTTCCTCCCATCAGATACAGTATTTGAATTTTATGAAGCAATGCCCGGTTGATTGTAGCTTCTCTGCGTCAAAAGTATTTTTCTAAGTAATAATTCATAAATGCTCTGTAGAGCATCAGTGAATTATTTTATCTTTTCTTGTTAATATTGAACTGATGTAAGACCTTGTTGCTTTTTTTGCAGGGGAATGAACAAACTTTGGTCCGAGTTAGCTAGGCTTATGAACTTATGAACTTATGACTTGTGTATTTTGGATTCAAACCTATGTTATGTATGTTGAATGAAACTCTAGACTTGTGTTATGTATGTTGGATTGGTTTTAGACTTGTGTTATGAATGATCTTATTTGTGTAAAACAGGTTCTTATTTATATCATGTGAAACAGGTTCTCTAATATTACAATAGATACGTAAAACATGTTCTTATTGAATGAAAATACGTTTAATAGCAAAAAAAAACTGTTATAATCATATATTATAGCACGAAACTTTAGCCGTGATATAATTAATTAACGCTATAACAAAATATTTTAAAACAATAAAAAATTGCTATTGTAGAACGTCCTATCATAGCACAAAATATGAATTGTCATCAAGTTTTTAACATAAAACGGATGTGCCATAATAAAGAAAATTAAGGCATTCAGATATTGCTATTGTATCTGAACCTGTCGTAGCATTTTAGAAAAACGCTATCGTATGGGTGGAACCTAAGATAGCTGCCGATGACATAGCATTTATGAAAACGCTATGTAATACGTATGATAGCAGATTTTTCGCGCTAATAATGTACATATTTCTTGTAGTGAAGGAATCAACTGACAGGAAACCAATCTAGTTAAGGGAAACCATTCCCAGTTTAAGAAAGTCAGCCCAGGTATTGAGAGACTTCAACTCAGTTCAGCAGATTTCGAAAGGAAAGGAAATCAATCCCAGTTTTTGGTTTTTTAGTAATAAAGAGCTAAAATCTCAGGAAATAGGATTATCAGTTACAGTTCAGGTATAAGAAAAACTGGAAAATTTATCACATTGAATCAACATCATTACAGTGTAATGAGGAATGTACTAATCCCAGGCTAATAGGAATTAACCATACAATCTCAGTAAAATAGGAAAGAACCAAACTCAGTTAAAAGCAAATTCAATCCAACTCAATTGCCAAAATCCCATTCTCCTATCAATAGCCACATTCGAAAGTAAATACCTAGCTATACATGATCTACAAACATGTGGAGGGAACATTTCTCGGTGAAGAACATAATTAAACAGGGATTACATGGTTAGGTAATACTGAAAACACATGTATCAGAAAATCTCAGTTAACATGCCATTTTGAGCCAATTTCCATATTAATAACCTAACTAATCATGCAAACTAATTCAAAAGAGGTTATATATCATAATTAGGATCAATTCAACAATTAAAAACCACTAATTAAATATTTAAAACGAATTAAACACAGAGAACCAAACTCAGTACACTGATACACATAGTGCACGCACAGTGCACACTCGTGCACACGTGATTCCGTGTCCGACACGACACGAGAGCTCGTGTCGCTCTAGAAATCTTGTGTCAGTCACAAGTACGACACGTGTGTCGAGTTTCATGTGTCGAAGTGGCATGTGCACAGTGCAATCGCACCCGAGCAGCAGGACAAGGACCCTGCCCGCGCGCGCACACACACCCGCATGTCCGTGTGTCCGTGCGACTCGACACGACACTAAAACGTGCTCAGTGCAATGGAAAACCATAAACGAGGTCAAGACCTAATTTTCTATTCAATTACAATCCTAAAAATCACTCGAAATGCCCTTTGGGGCATTTCATCAAACACTTGAAATCAAGGACTGATACGTGTCCAAATAGGACACAAAATGGATACGAAATCTAGGGTTAACTATTCCTACAGTTAGGTTAGGCCTAGGGCTTCCTAGTTATGCAATAAAATCAGAATTCTATGGTGTAGAATAAAATTTACCTATGTGACAAAATACAAGAAAAACTTCCAATAAAGGGGTTTCTCCTTGCTAGCAAACTTCTCCAAATTTCCCCAAAGCTGAGGTTGAACACCACAAACAGCAAGAAAACTAAAATTAGGATCTACTGCAATTGATTTGAGGGAAAAAGGAGATGAAATGTAATTTCTATGGATTTATGAAGATGGAGGCTCACCTCTTTCAAAACTTGAGAAATCCTAAGGAGGCTAGCCCTAATTTCTAGGAGAATATTTATAGGGGGATTCCCAATGTGGGTGTGGTGGCTGGCCAAGTAATGTTAGGGTTAGGGTTTGGCTTTAGCTAATGGGCTTTGGGCTTCTATGGCTAGGTTATTGATTACTGGTTCAACCATAAGTCATGGCTTGTGTCATAACTATTCTAACTTGAGTCAAATGACTAAACCATAGGTTATCCCTAGTCTAACTAGGGTTGCATGACCTAACCAAGTCCAAACTCAACTAGGGTTAGCTCCTAGGTTAGTCTACCAAGGTCATTGCTAATCAAAGTTAACCTAGTCAACCTTCATTCAAACAATTCCAAAATAAATCCTAAAAATTTCCATAAATTCAAATAAATTCTAATAAATTCAAATAACCCCAGAAATGACAAAAATACCCTTAAACTAGAAATGATAAACAAAATACCCAAATCACAAGGCTAGGCTCTAGGTCAACCAGTTTCTAAGGTTACACTATCAAAACACCAAAATCATAAGTCATGATTTAAAATAGTTTTAAATGATTAAAAATCACCAAAAATTATATCATGATTTAAATATCGTTATTAAAAGACTAAAATTACAAAATTTCAAAATTACCCTCTTCTGGAAAACTGGGTGTTACAATCCTGTCCACCTTATAAAAATTTCATCCTCGAAATTAAAGGTGATCGTACTCCTTCTAGGTTAAGCCCCCAGCAATCATAGTCTCAGAACCTATTTAAATCATACAGTTGGAAAGTGTAACCTATGGGATCATGGCATGTAATATTAGTCTGGGGTCTCATCTAGTTATACCAACCATGCTACAGTACTAGGCAATCACAAGGTATCAAAACATACAAGCAAGGGATGCATCAAAATTCTCAAAAAGGAATACTAAGGTTAGGTCAAAACTCACCTCCAGCTAGGTCTGAGAACTAGAACTCCCTCCTGAAAGTAGGGCCCTGGTTGGGGTAGGTATATCAGGATAGTGATGCACCCAGTGTGCAGCTGACCCACAGAATAGGCACAATCCTAGTCTCTTTCTACAGGAGTTTCACTTGTGCTTAGACTTCTTACAGTAGGCACAGATAGGCTCTGGCTTGGCTAGCCTCTGCTGGACAGGAGACTGGGCTGGGTATGATGATATAGGCTGGATATATGGGTACTCCTTAAACTCTAGGTAGGACTGGGTACTGCTCCTCGCCCTCTTGGAGCTAGGCTCTCCTCCTGGAAGCACAGAGTCCCGCAGACGTAGCAACCTCTGGTATTGCTCTCTCATGGCCTCATCATGAACTCTCTGTGACTCCATCAACCTTTCTGAGAAATATCCAAACACCTGGGCTGCGTCAAGTAACAAACCTCCGGGTGGTACAGTATGGAATACAAGGGGTAGGGAAAGGCTCTCGGTCTTAGGCAAATCTGCAGCTCTCTCCTGAACGGCAGGAGATGAAGGAAGACTCTCTGGCGAGGCTACCACCATCTCCTCAATGGCAGGTGGTGCCACCACTCCCTGATCAGATGGAGGGATCACTACCTTCTGAACAATAGGAGGTGGAAGCACACTCTCAGTAGCTGCAGCTGCTCTCAGGCGACGGGCTCGGGTCATGGGTGCCATACTGGAAGAGATAAAAACAACAATCATCAAGGCTGTAAGGCAGTCTACCATCCTATCTGAAAACTGGTAATTATCAAAAATAAAATAAATAAAAAAATTTTAAGGGGTACTATTTAAAAATCAAGATCAAAGGTTTAAGGAACGAAAGTCAATAGCATTGAAATCCAAATCACGATATATATAGAGAATGTGTTAAAGAGGGAAAAGCTAGCATTATGTAAGGGTTATGTGGTTTGTGTGAAATATACATGAAAGTGTATAAGAGGATTTGTGTCTCAACTATAGCTATCAAGTTACACTATTCATGGCATATTGGTTAAGCAGTCTACAAGGCACAAGCTATTTACTCATAACATGCATGGCTAATCATGTATATATGTATAGAGAGGTAGAGACTTAATCATGCATCTAAATACATTATAACATGTTTACAAAACTATATATATATATCTATATAACTATATGAACATAACATAGAGATGAAGGGTTAGGTTTTCATGGCAGTTGTGAACATTAGTGTAGAGTATCAAGTGTACATGGGTTAAAACTTGAAATAAAGGGTTCGATCTTTCAGTTTAGTTCAACATTATATATTAAATCTGAAATTGAACTACACATTTGAAAGCAATGTAAAAATGTTAACATGTATTCAGTTTTCAAAATTTTTGGAGAAATTCGAACATCAAAACCAACTCAATGTTTACCACAA
The DNA here is from genome assembly GCA_029216955.1 of Iris pallida. NCBI lineage: Eukaryota > Viridiplantae > Streptophyta > Magnoliopsida > Asparagales > Iridaceae > Iris > Iris pallida. The sequence continues at coordinate 20,268 of JANAVB010015921.1, forward strand.
CCGCAACCTAACATGTAAGAGTATGAAACCTAACTTATATACCTACACACAACAATGTATACGGCTCAAACATTACCATTTAAAACTGCAAATTGACTAATCACTTAGAATTTAGACTTAAAGGGTTAATATGTACATAGTCTCAGGTTTGACAAATTCAACACAAAACTCAACCAAACTCAACCAATTTTCTTTAAGACTTGAAACCCTGTATGTAACATACATGTGCAGTAATGTAAATAACAACTAATAACATGAAATTTAAATTTAATTTACGAAATTAATCTGGCAAACGGTGAACTAGTCACTGATACTGTCCTATATTAGAATTATTGGGATTTGAGAAATTAACATCAACATATTAATATGCATTTAGATAGGTGGAAAATCAAGTGTAGCATGCATACGTGTCATGCAAGCATCTGTGTCCACTATATATACATATATATATATATATATATATATATTTTTGCTTATACATATATATATATTCTAAGGTAATACAAGAAATAATGGCAAGAAAAAAATAATGATAAAATCTGTTCTGCTTATCTGTTTAAAAAAGGAACCATTTGAAACCAGAGTTACAACATCAATTCTAAGTCAAGGTCTAGCAAAATCATTGATTCATTGAATTAAGAAGAAATTTATAGCAAGAAGTTACACTAGATTTATAATGACCGCTAAGCCACTCCTACTCATACTCCTAAGTTATTTGATGATGGGGTACAATTTATAACAACAGAATGGTACGATAGAGATGATATGTTTAAAAACCTTCTCAAGATATAATCTGATAATCATATGCGTCTATCAAAAATCATGTTACTCAGAGTCCTCGCCACGCCAGTAAGCAAGGCTGCGATAAACGATAGATTCCATAAATAGGGTATGCACCTCTACAATCATGTCGTCTGGAAATGTTGTTATGCCGACTAGTATAGCTGCAAGAAATTCCAAATCTCATAACCAAGATACGTACATCCGAAGTTAGGTCTCTACGTTTCTGCCACGCTAGCTAATATGGCTGCGATAAACTACAAGCTTCATAATCAAGTAGACGTTTTACCATTCCTGTTATTCCCGTCAACATATGTTATCAAAAAATATCGTAACTCAGGCCATAAAATTCATCTCGAAAGGAAATCAAAATCAACAACGATCCAACAAAATCAAGTTCAGTAATCAAGAAGTGAGAGCAACAAAACAAGGGAAATGATTTAAATTGAAGTTTAAATAAGATTCTCAAAGGTCGTCACAGGAATCTCTCAAGGAATCCTAACTGTGATAGAGTATCTTCAAAAATATATATCCTAATCCTACTGCAGGCTGTAGTGATATTCTAGTTCGAATACCACTACACAAACTCGACCTACATGGGCCACCACTAAAAATGTGTCACGACCCGCACCCACTGTGAGGGTACGATAACGCAACAACGCTCAGCCTACGCCGCAGTGTCGGCGGTAGAACGCTGTCCTAGGTCACAACATCTAACAATATAGAGCTAAGCAGTTTATACTCCCCGAATGGGGGTGACATAGCAGAAAATAAACTCAATCACAACTAAGGAAGAAGAAGCACGATATGATATAGAACTCAAGAAAAATACAGATGATCAAATAGTCTAAGATAACATCTTAGCAGATATCTAGAGTACAAGGTCTCATCTACTGAATTTAAAAGAATATACAACCCAGATCTCAAGGACAGAAATAAAGTCTAACTACTAGTCTCAAGACAACATAAGTAAGATAAAGCCTAACTAAGCTAGTCTAGGCAGTAGGGTAAAGTCGTCAACTAGAGCTGTCCTGCAGAAGGTATCCACACAGGCCTCCTCCTCCTCTGTAATATTTTCAACAGGTCCAGTCAGGACAGGAGCGAACACAATACATCTCAACAGTTCATAGCAGGTTAGAAAATATAATCATGCAGTAAAGTAAGATATAGATACTGAAGGAAATACAGTATGTAAACAGAGAGAGAGCTGTAATAGAAATATCTACTATAAATAAAGAACTAACAGTGGCTAGTGAGTCAGAGTAAAATATAGACATGTAAATGGCATAGGATGATTCTGATGCTACACTATGAAAGGATTCTGATGCTACACTACTTGGATAATATTCACATGTCTACTTCTACTCCTCCGTACCCCCAATCAATACACAAGGATCCAATCAGGTTATGTTATGATTCTATGTAACGGCCCCCGAAGGGTGGTACATAGTAGTCCCATAAATAGGGATTCTGGGAAACCCAATAAATGGGATAAGGATTCAAGAAAAACTCTGTGATCATAAGAGTATATGTCACAAGTGATCAAAGAACCAATGAAGCATAGTGATACGCCATGTAAGTGAAACGCACAGAACATGTAGTACCCGATACTTTCTGAAGGGATAACATCTCAAGAAGGGATTCAAATTGTACTAATCCGTGTGACCAACGTGACAGTATCAAGTAAAGTAATTTAATGCAGTAAAATAATTCTAAGCAGGATATAAAATGATCAGAGAATGTACTCGCCTGTATCTGAGTGTCCGGATGAAATGTACTGTCCGAGGAGAGGTGTCTGGCTCCTAATCAGAACAGCACAAGTCACAACAAGTCTAAAATGATAACAAGATGCAATTCAATGCATTCTACATGAATCTAGGTCAATCTAGGCCAAAGTCAACTCTTGGTCAACTCTGGTCAACCCTAGAAGTCAAACTAGGTCAACCAAATCAAACATAAGTCAAACAAATCTATACTAGTCTAACTAGTCTATTCTAGGTCTAACAAGACTAAACAAGTCTAATCTAGACTCACTAGGCAATACCATGCCCTAACCAACCTATAATCACATCTACACAAGTCAAATCATTTATCTAAAATGTAATACATTCTAATATATAATACATATGTTGATCTATTTTATAAATATAACGAAGAAATACACATATAACATATAAGCTACTATATGCATATCCCACAGACATGATGGTACACACACATTATATAATATCTATAGGATACCTATTTATACATACATTATCTATATATATACTTTACACAAATATATATACATAGAAAAATAGGAATGAATGTGGTGGTGTACTTGTGTGTGTGTGATAGTCCAACATGGAAAGTGTGATACAAGAGACTTGTATGTGAAAGAGTGAGTGATACATGTGTTCAACCAATGAGTTAACTAGGAAATCAGTGATTAGCAAACCTGTATGTGTGTGTGTGTGTGTGTGTGTGTGTGTATGTGTGTGTGTGTATGTGTGTGTGTCATATGAGAGTGTGAGAGTGTGTATGTATGTGTTAGGCTTAGACTTGTGAGTGTGGATGTTAAAGAAAACAGTGATGTATTAAAGGAAAAACAGTGGCTAATTTGGATCACAAGACAGTCACCATTTAACCAAAACAGTGAGCTAACCAAACCTATAAATCAGTCAATGATAAAACATTCTTTCAAAACTCAGGTTTTGTAGGAAACCAGTCCAGCAATTTCAAAGAATTTATCTCAGGTTTTGAAGAAGGAAAAGAAAAAGAAGAACTCAGTTCACTGGTTCAGTCCAGTCCATAACCAACACCCAGTTTCTCAGGTATTGGGGATGTATACAAGTTGACAGGAAGGGAAGGAAACAGTGAAGTATTCAGAGATTAAATCTCAGGTTCTAGATAACCTTTCCCCCATTCAAACACTGAAACTACATTACAAAGCATGGGAATCACATAACTCATTCAATTCAGTTCTAAAAGACAGGAACCTATTAGGAATTCTCGGGAAATACTCTCACATTTCAGTTTACAGGAGACATTAAATCAAAACATTCCTTAAGGTTCAGTCAACAATGAATAAAACATTCATACAAAAATCAGTTAAGGGAAAAAAGGAAGGAATCAACTGACAGGAAACCAATCTAGTTAAGGGAAACCATTCCCAGTTTAAGAAAGTCAGCCAAGGTATTGAGAGACTTCAACTCTGTTCAGCAGATTTCGAAAGGAAAGGAAATCAATCCCAGTTTTTTGTTTTTTAGTAATAAAGAGCTAAAATCTCAGGAAATAGGATTATCAGTTACAGTTCAGGTATAAAAAAAATGGAAAATTTATCACATTGAATCAACATCATTACAGTGTAATGAGAAATGTACTAATCCCAGGTTAATAGGAATTAACCATACAATCTCAGTAAAATAGGGAAGAACCAAACTCAGTTAAAAGCAAATTCAATCCAACTCAATTGCCAAAATCCCATTCTCCTATTAATAGCCACATTCGAAAGTAAATACCTAGCTATACATGATCTACAAACATGTGGGGGGAACATTTCTCGGTGAAAAACATAATTAAATAGGGATTACATGGTTAGGTAATACTGAAAACACATGTATCAGAAAATCTCAGTTATCATGCCATTTCGAACCAATTTCCACATTAACAACCTAACTAATCATGCAAACTAATTCAACAGAGGTTATATATCATAATTAGGATCAATTCAACAATTAAAAACCACTAATTAAACATTTAAAATGAATTAAACATAAAGAACCAAACTCAATACACTGATACACACAGTGCACGCACAGTGCACACTCGTGCACACGTGATTCCGTGTCCGACACGACACGAGAGCTCGTGTCGCTCTGGAAATCTCGTTTCAGTCACGAGTACGACACGTGTGTCGAGTTTCATGTGTCAAAGTGGCGTATGCACAGTGCAATCGTACCCGAGCAGCAGGGCAAGCACCCTGCCCGTGCGCGCGTACACACACCCGCATATCCGTGTGTCCGTGCGACTCGACACGACACTAAAACGTGCTCAGTGCAATGGAAAACCATAAGCGAGGTCAAGACCTAATTTTCTATTCAATTACAATCCTAAAAATCACTCAAAATGCCCTTTGGGGCATTTCATCAAACACTTGAAATCAAGGACTGATACGTGTCCAAATAGGACACAAAATGGACACGAAATCTAGGGTTAACTATTCCTATAGTTAGGTTAGACCTAGGGCTTCCTAGTTATGCAATAAAATCAGAATTCTATGGTGTAGAATGAAATTTACCTATATGTGACAAAATACAAGAAAAACTTCCAATAAAGGGGTTTCTTCTTGCTAGCAAACTTCTCCAAATTTCCCCAAAGCTGAGGTTGAACACCACAAACAGCAAGAAAACTAAAATTAGGATCTAATGCAATTGATTTGAGGGAAAAAGGAGATGAAATGGAATTTCCATGGATTTATGAAGATGGAGGCTCACCTCTTCCAAAACTTGAGAAATTCTAAGGAGGCTAGCCCTAATTTCTAGGAGAATATTTATAGGGGGATTCCCAATGTGGGTGTGGTGGCTGGCCAAGTAATGTTAGGGTTAGGGTTTGGCATTAGCTAATGGGCTTTGGGCTTCTATGGCTAGGTTATTGATTACTGGTTCAACCATAAGTCATGGCTTGTGTCATAACTATTCTAACTTGAGTCAAATGACTAAACCATAGGTTGTCCCTAGTCTAACTAGGGTTGCATGACCTAACCAAGTCCAAACTCAACTAGGGTTAGCTCCTAGGTTAGTCTACCAAGGTCATTGCTAATCAAAGTCAACCTAGTCAACCTTCATTCAAACAATTCCAAAATAAATCCTAAAAATTTCCATAAATTCAAATAAATTCTAATAAATTCAAATAACCCCAGAAATGACAAAAATACCCTTAAACTAGAAATGATAAACAAAATACCCAAATCACAAGGCTAGGCTCTAGGTCAACCAGTTTCTAAGGTTACACTATCAAAACACCAAAATCATAAGTCATGATTTAAAATAGTTTTAAATGATTAAAAATCACCAAAAATTATATCATGATTTAAATATCGTTATTAAAAGACTAAAATTACAAAATTTCAAAATTACCCTCTTCTGAAAAACTGGGTGTTACAATCCTGCCCACCTTATAAAAATTTCATCCTCAAAATTAAAGGTGATCGTACTCCTTCTAGGTTAAGCCCCCAACAATCATAGTCTCAGAACCTATTTAAATCATACAGTTGGAAAGTGTAACCTATGGGATCATGGCATGTAATATTAGTCTGGGGTCTCATCTAGTTATACCAACCATGCTACAGTACTAGGCAATCACAAGGTATCAAAACATACAAGCAAGGGATGCATCAAAATTCTCAAAAAGGAATACTAAGGTTAGGTCAAAACTCACCTCCAGCTAGGTCTGAGAACTAGAACTCCCTCCTGAAAGTAGGGCCCTGGTTGGGGTAGGTATATCAGGACAGTGATGCACCCAGTGTGCAGCTGACCCACAGAATAGGCACAATCCTAGTCTCTTTCTACAGGAGTTTCACTTGTGCCTAGACTTCTTACAGTAGGCACAGATAGGCTCTGGCTTGGCTAGCCTCTGCTGGACAGGAGACTGGGCTGGGTATGATGATATAGGCTGGATATATGGGTACTCCTTAAACTCTAGGTAGGACTGGGTACTGCTCCTCGCCCTCTTGGAGCTAGGCTCTCCTCCTGGAAGCACAGAGTCCCGCAGACGTAGCAACCTCTGGTATTGCTCTCTCATGGCCTCATCATGAACTCTCTGTGACTCCATCAACCTTTCTGAGAAATATCCAAACACCTAGGCTGCGTCAAGTAACAAACCTCCGGGTGGTACAGTATGGAATACAAGGGGTAGGGAAAGGCTCTCGGTCTTAGGCAAATCTGCAGCTCTCTCCTGAACGGCAGGAGATGAAGGAAGACTCTCTGGCGAGGCTACCACCATCTCCTCAATGGCAGGTGGTGCCACCACTCCCTGATCAGATGGAGGGATCACTACCTTCTGAACAATAGGAGGTGGAAGCACACTCTCAGTAGCTGCAGCTGCTCTCAGGCGACGGGCTCGGGTCATGGGTGCCATACTGGAAGGGATAAAAACAACAATCATCAAGGCTGTAAGACAGTCTACCATCCTATCTGAAAACTGGTAATTATCAAAAATAAAATAAATAAAAAAATTTTAAGGGGTACTATTTAAAAATCAAGATCAAAGGTTTAAGGAACGAAAGTCAATAGCATTAAAATCCAAATCACGATATATATAGAGAATGTGTTAAAGAGGAAAAAGCTAGCATTATGTAAGGGTTATGTGGTTTGTGTGAAATATACATGAAAGTGTATAAGAGGATTTGTGTCTCAACTATAGCTATCAAGTTACACTATTCATGGCATATTGGTTAAGCAGTCTACAAGGCACAAGCTATTTACTCATAACATGCATGGCTAATCATGTATATATGTATAGAGAGGTAGAGACTTAATCATGCATCTACATACATTATAACATGTTTACAAAACTATATATATATATATATATATATATATATATATATATATATATATATATATGAACATAACATAGAGATGAAGGGTTAGGTTTTCATGGCAGTTGTGAACATTAGTGTAGAGTGTCAAGTGTACATGGGTTAAAACTTGAAATAAAGGGTTCGATCTTTCAGTTTAGTTCAACATTACATATTAAACCTGAAATTGAACTACACATTTGAAAGCAATGTAAAAATGTTAACATGTATTCAGTTTTCAAAAATTTTGGAGAAATTCGAACATCAAAACCAACTCAATGTTTACCACAACCGCAACCTAACATGTAAGAGTATGAAACCTAACTTATACACCTACACACAACAATGTATATGGCTCAAACATTACCATTTAAAACTGCAAATTGACTAATCACTTAGAATTCAGACTTAAAGGGTTAATATGTACATAGTCTCAGGTTTGACAAATTCAACACAAAACTCAACCAAACTCAACCAATTTTCTTTAAGACTTGAAACCCTGTATGTAACATACATGTGCCGTAATGTAAATAACAACTAATAACATGAAATTTAAATTTAATTTACGAAATTAATCTGGGAAACGGTGAACTAGTCACTGATACTGTCCTATATTAGAATTATTGGGATTTGAGAAATTAACATCAACATATTAATATGCATTTAGATAGGTGGGAAATCAAGTGTAGCATGCATACGTGTCATGCAAGCATCTGTGTCCACTATATATATATATATATATATATATATATATATATATATATATATATATATATATATATATATATATATATATATATTCTAAAGAAATACAAGAAATAATGGCAAGAAAAAATAATGATAAAATCTGTTCTGCTTATCTGTTTAAAAAAGGAACCATTTGAAACCAGAGTTACAACATCAATTCTAAGTCAAGGTCTAGCAAAATCATTGATTCATTGAATTAAGAAGAAATTTATAGCAAGAAGTTACACTAGATTTATAATGACCGCTAAGCCACTCCTACTCATACTCCTAAGTTATTTGATGATGGGGTACAATTTATAACAACAGAATGGTACGATAGAGATGATATGTTTAAAAACCTTCTCAAGATATAATCTGATAATCATATGCGCCTGTCAAAAATCATGTTACTCAGAGTCCTCGCCACGCCAGTAAGCAAGGCTACGATAAACGATAGATTCCATAAATAGGGTATGCACCTCTACAATCATGTCGTCTGGAAATCTCGTTATGCCGACTAGTATAGCTGCAAGAAATTCCAAATCTCATAACCAAGATACGTACATCCGAAGTTAGGTCTCTATGTTTTTGCCACGCCAGCTTATATGGCTGCGATAAACTACAAGCTTCATAATCAAGTAGACGTTTTACCATCCCTGTTATTCTCGTCAACATATGTTATCAAAAAATATCGTAACTCAGGCCATAAAATTCATCTCCATAGGAAATCAAAATCAACAACGATCCAACAAAATCAAGTTCAGTAATCAAGAAGTGAGAGCAACAAAACAAGGGAAATGATTTAAATTGAAGTTTAAATAAGATTCTCAAAGGTCGTCTCAGGAATCTCTCAAGGAATCCTAACCGTGATAGAGTATCTTCAAAAATATATATCCTAATCCTACTGCAGGCTGTAGTGATATTCTAGTTCGAATACCACTACACAAACTCGACCTGCATGGGCCACCACTAAAAACGTGTCACGACCCGCACCCACTGTGAGGGTACGATAATGCAACAACGGTCAGCCTACGCCGTAGTGTCGGCGGTAGAACGCTGTCCTAGGTCACAACATCTAACAATATAGAGCTAAGCAGTTTATACTCCCCGAATGGGGGTGACATAGCAGAAAATAAACTCAATCATAACTAAGGAAGAAGAAGCACGATATGATATAGAACTCAAGGAAAATACAGATGATCAAATAGTCTAAGATAACATCTCAGCAGATATCCAGAGTACAAGGTCTCAGCTACTGAATATGAAAGAATATACAACCCAGATCTCAAGGACAGAAATAAAGTCTAACTACTAGTCTCAAGGCAACATAAGTAAGATAAAGCCTAACTAAGCTAGTTTAGGCAGTAAGATAAAGTCGTCAGCTAGAGCTGTCCTGTAGAAGGTATCCACACAGGCCTCCTCCTCCTCCTCTGTAATATTTTCAACAGGTCCAGACAGGACAAGAGCGAGCACAATACATCTCAACAGTTCATAGCAGGTTTGAAAATATAATCATGCAGTAAAGTAAGATATAGATACTGATAGAAATGTAGTATGTAAACAGAGAGAGAGCTGTAATAGAAATATCTACTATAAATAAAGAACTAACAGTGGCTAGTGAGTCAGAGTACAATATAGACATGTAAATGGTATAGGATGATTCTGATGCTACACTATGAAAGGATTCTGATGCTACACTACTTGGATAATATTCACATGTCTACTTCTACTCTCCCGTACCCCCAATCAATATACAAGGATCCAACCAGGTTATGTTATGATTCTATATAATGGCCCCCGAAGGGGGGTACATAGTAGTCCCATAAATGGGGATTCTGGGAAACCCAATAAATGGAATAAGGATTCAAGGAAAACTCTGTGATCATAAGAGTATATGTCACAAGTGATCAAAGAACCAATGAAGCATAGTGATACACCATGTAAGTGAAACGCACAGAACATGTAGTACCCGATGCTCCCTGAAGGGATAATATCTCAAGAAGGGATCCATATAGTACTAATCTGTGTGACCAACGTGACAGTATCAAGTAAAGTAATTTAATGCAGGAAAATAATTCTAAGCAAGATATAAAATGATCAGAGAATGTACTCGCCTGTATCTGAGTGTCCGGATGAAATGTACAGTCCGAGGAGAGGTGTCTGGCTCCTAATCAGAACAGCACAAGTCACAACAAGTCTAAAATGATAACAAGATGCAATTCAATGCATTCTACATGAATCTAGGTCAATCTAGGCCAAAGTCAACTCTTGGTCAACTTTGGTCAACCTTAGAAGTCAAACTAGGTCAACCAAGTCAAACCTAAGTCAAACAAGTCTATACTAGTCTAACTAGTCTATTCTAGGTCTAACAAGACTAAACAAGTCGAATCTAGACTCACTAGGCAATACCTTGCCCTAACCAACCTATAATCACATCTACATAAGTCAAATTATTTATCTAAAATGTAATACACTCTAATATATAATACACATGTTGATCTATTTTATAAATATAACGAAGAAATACACATATAACATATAAGCTACTATATGCATATCCCACAGACATGATGGTACACACACATTATATAATATCTATAGGATACCTATTTATACATACATTATCTATATATATACTTTACACAAATATATATACATAAAAAAATAGGAATAAATGTGGTGGTGTACTTGTGTGTGTGTGATAGTCCAACATGGACAGTGTGATACAAGAGACTTGTATGTGAAAGAGTGAGTGATACATGTGTTCAACCAATGAGTTAACTAGGAAATCAGTGATTAGCAAACCTGTGTGTGTGTGTGTGTCACATGAGAGTGTGAGATACAAGAGTGTGTGTATGTGTTAGGCTTAGACATGTGAGTGTGGATGTTAAAGAAAACAGTGATATATTAAAGGAAAAACAGTGGCTAATTTGGTTCACAAGACAGTCACCATTTAACCAAAACAGTGAGCTAACCAAACCTATAAATCAGTCAATGATAAAACATTCTTTCAAAACTCAGGTTTTGTAGGAAACCAGTCCAGCAATTTTAAAGAATTTATCTCAGGTTTTGAAGAAGGAAAAGAAAAAGAAGAACTCAGTTCACTGGTTCAGTCCAGTCCATAACCAACACCCAGTTTCTCAGGTATTGGGGATGTATACAAGTTGACAGGAAGGGAAGGAAACAGTGAAGTATTCAGAGATTAAATCTCAGGTTCTAGATAACCTTTCCCCCATTCAAACACTGAAACTACATTACAAAGCATGGGAATCACATAACTCATTCAATTCAGTTCTAAAAGACAGGAACCTATTAGGAATTCTCGGGAAATACTCTCACATTTCAGTTTACAGGAGACATTAAATCAAAACATTCCTTAAGGTTCAGTCAACAATGAATAAAACATTCATACAAAAATCAGTTAAGGGAAAAAAGGAAGGAATCAACTGACAGGAAACCAATCTAGTTAAGGGAAACCATTCCCAGTTTAAGGAAGTCAGCCCAGGTATTGAGAGACTTTAACTCAGTTCAGCAGATTTCGAAAGGAAGGGAAATCAATCCTAGTTTTTGGTTTTTTAGTAATAAAGAGCTAAAATCTCAGGAAATAGGATTATCAGTTACAGTTCAGGTATAAGAAAAACTGGAAAATTTATCACATTGAATCAACATCATTACAGTGTAATGAGGAATATACTAATCCCAGGTTAATAGGAATTAACCATACAATCTCAGTAAAATAGGGAAGAACCAAACTCAGTTAAAAGCAAATTCAATCCAACTCAATTGCCAAAATCCTATTCTCTTATCAATAGCCACATTCGAAAGTAAATACCTAGCTATACATGATCTACAAACATGTGGGGGGAACATTTCTCGATGAAGAATATAATTAAATAGGGATTACATGGTTAGGTAATACTGAAAACACATGTATCAGGAAATCTCAATTAACATGCCATTTCGAACCAATTTCCACATTAACAACCTAACTAATCATGCAAACTAATTCAACAGAGGTTATATATCATAATTAGGATCAATTCAACAATTAAAAACCACTAATTAAATATTTAAAATGAATTAAACACAGAGAACCAAACTCAGTACACTGATACACATAGTGCACGCACAGTGCACACTCGTGCACACGTGATTCCGTGTCCGACACGACATGAGAGCTCGTGTCGCTCTGGAAATCTTGTGTCAGTCACGAGTACGACACGTGTGTCGAGTTTCGTGTGTTGAAGTGGCGTGTGCACAGTGCAATCGCACCCGAGCAGCAGGGCAAGCACCCTGCCCGCGCACGCGCACACACCCGCGTGTCCGTGTGTCCGTGCGACTCGACACGACACTAAAACATGCTCAGTGGGAAAACCATAAGCGAGGTCAAGTCCTAATTTTCTATTCAATTACAATCCTAAACATCACTCGAAATACCCTTTGGGGCATTTCATCAAACACTTGAAATCAAGGACTGATACGTGTCCAAATAGGATACGAAATGGTCATAAAATCTAGGGTTAACTATTCCTACAGTTAGGTTAGGTCTAGGGCTTCCTAGTTATGCAATAAAATCAGAATTCTATGGTGTAGAATGAAATTTACCTATATGTGACAAAATACAAAAAAAAACTTCCAATAGAGGGGTTTCTTCTTGCTAGCAAACTTCTCCAAATTTCCCCAAAGCTGAGGTTGAACACCACAAACAGCAAGAAAACTAAAATTAGGATCTAATGCAATTGATTTGAGGGAAAAATGAGATGAAATGGAATTTCTATGGATTTATGAAGATGGAGGCTCACCTCTTCCAAAACTTGAGAAATTCTAAGGAGGCTAGCCCTAATTTCTAGAAGAATATTTATAGGAGGATTCCCAATGTGGGTGTGGTGGCTGGCCAAGTAATGTTAGGGTTAGGGTTTAGCATTAGCTAATGGGCTTCTATGGCTAAGTTATTGATTAATGGTTCAACCATAAGTCATGGCTTGTGTCATAACTATTCTAACTTGAGTCAAATGACTAAACCATAGGTTTTCCCTAGTCTAACTAGGGTTTTATGACCTAACCAAGTCCAAACTAAACTAGGGTTAGCTCCTAGGTTAGTATACCAAGGTCATTGCTAATCAAAGTCAACCTAGTCAACCTTCATTCAAACAATTCTAAAATAAATCCTAAAAGTTCCCATAAATTCAAATAAATTCAAATAAATTCAAATAACCCCAAAAATGACAAAAATACTCTCACACTAGAAATGATAAACAAAATATCCAAATCACAAGGCTAGGCTCTAGGTCAACCAGTTTCCAAGGTTACACTATCAAAACACCAAAATCATAAGTCATGATTTAAAATAGTTTTAAATGATTAAAAATCACCAAAAATTATATCATAATTTAAATATCATTATTAAACGACTAAAATTATAAAATTTCAAAATTACCCTCTTTTGGAAAACTGGGTGTTACACCGTACTCATTTGCTTGGCCGTGATTGATTGGATGGAGTCTAACCCAGTCTAGTCTTGTCCTGATCCTGTACAAGATTGTTAGCATGACCTGAATGCTTGTGCTTACTTTATCGATAAATGGTGGGAAACCAAGTTTCGTTCAGACGAAGGGTTACAACCCCGATCCTTATTTGGTTTAAGGGTTGTAACTTGGTTGTCTGAATAAGTTCCATGGTTATCTTATCGTATATCATCATAATTTTTCATATTTTCAGTCTTTTATTATATAATTATGTTCTTGTGCTAATTACGGGTTTTAGTTCTTTAGTGGAGCCTCCTTTGTAGCACTTGCTCTTTCTGGGATCTGACCTAGCTGGTTTTGTATGGCCAGATACCGGAGCAACTCCAGATGATCTTCCTACCTTCCAGCCAGATGGTGACCACCAGGCGTAACCCTGGCAACGAGTGGGTTTTATTTTGGCTCTCCCGCTCCATTATAAAATATTCTTTTGGGGCGTTTAGCCGACGAGCACGTGTTAGCTCGATTGCACTTTACTTACTGTCTGCCTACGGACTGTAACATTATTAACAAATCCTAGAATTGATCATGTATGACTGAAACTCTTGCTAGTTCTCACCTTTTATATGACTAGCTTCATGATCATCCAAATATGTAATGTATGAGACGCCTTACTATTGTATATTTGGTACTCTAACATATTGTAACATTTACTTACTTGCTTGAGATTGAGACAATAGACTTGTTCATGATCATAAGAGACTGATGGCTTGTAGTTAAACCCTCATGTATCTAGACAGCCGTGACCGTATATCGAGGTAGACTCTACTTTAATATACGTAGCTGGCTGTGTCTGTCCCCCGCTCTCTAGTATTTTGGTTATAGGGCATGACAATAATGTGTAGCATAGTATTATGGTGACTTGCTCTAATCCTGACTGGATAACTATTTCTTTAGCTTTTGATGACATAGTTTGCCCCAAAATTTATGGTGTATATCTTAGTAACACTGATGTTACCAATATGCCGGTTGCCTCTACTGATACGGAATAGCATATTTCTTCCTTTGCTCTTTTGTATTATTTTTAGCTAGTGATCTTAGAGGACTTTAGTTCTAGGTTTTCTATAAGTTATTTTTAGCGGATTTATTCCCGAGACTATCTTGAGTTGTAGTGGATTCTTCTTTAAATTATTTATTGAGACTTTAAGTTTAATCTCTTTGTCATGACTTAGTTGTGGAAGATATATGTGGATTGTGTACATGTTATGGATAATGCTTATCATAGACAGCGGACTACCGTCGATGCTGCGGTGTTGGCTGGGGTTGGACACGTACTCGTATCCCAAAAGCGGGTATGGGTCGTGACAAATTTTTATGGTGGCCTAAGCAGGCCAAGTTTCGCATAAGGTTGCGAACTCATGATTAATACTTCAACTAAGTAGTACTAGCTGTAAGCCTATGAATAGAATAGAAGATAGGATTTAGAATAACTTTTAGGGGAGTTATATCATCTATAAATAGGATTTCCAACCCAATAAGTTTTATCATCGTCTCTCTTATGCATCCCCTGATTCCATTTGTGATTTCTTCGATTTGTTTACATCTATCACTCTAACCCTGTCCTTTTCGTTCCTTTTAGTTAGCAATGGTTGATACAAGTCGTAGTATGATCCGTAAGGGTAAGAGGGTATTCTTAGTTGGTTAGATGTTAATGATTTAGTTTCCTTTGGATTTTTCCAACCATTATCTATATGATTTAGCCGAAGAGTTATCATTAGATTGCTTATAAAGTTGTATATTATATTATACTATTAGTGACGTTTGATTTTTGAAGTCAAAAATATTTTAAGGGGGGTAGGTTGTAGCACCCGCTACCAAAATTTCTATTCTTAGTTAAATAAATAGAAAATACTAGAATTTTTTGTGGGAATTGGATTTTGCGATCGCAATGGTATGTACCTAGGTCTATAAGTGAGATATGCTAATATTAGGGGTATATATACATACATACATATTATATATATATATATATATATATATATATATATATATATATATATATATATATATATATATATATATAATATATATATATATATATATATATATATATATATATATATAGTCTCAATGGTCCCTATAAAGCCCCAGATAGAATATTTTTTATTTTGGAATTTTCTAGAATTTTTGGTAATTTTAATTTATAGAATTATTATTTTTATTAGCTTTTGGGAATTTTTGTAGGGTCACACAGGGTATTTTTGATCAAATATTTTGAAGTAGTTAAAAATATTTTTATAAATTTCTAATATTTTTTTGGATTTTTCTGAAAATTTTTAGAATTTTTGAATAATTAAAACCTATAGAATTTATTTTTCTATAGGCTTTTGGGATTTATTGTGGGTCACAGGAAGAGAATTAGAGGCCAAACTTTTTATTTAACATGTAGACAAATAGTTTCTAGAATTTTCTATGATTTTTTAGAATTTTTGGGATTTATTTTGATTTATGTGGAGTTAAAATGAATTTTTAATGAGATCCTTCAACTTCGCGAGCTATTGCTGCCAATCTAGACGTGCCTTTCGTGTGCCATTTTTTTGTTGGAAGCGTATCGAGGTATAGTTTCTGAATATCAAATTTATTTTTAAAAAATACTAAACTTAACTTTCTAGAAAATTCGTAGAGTGCCAGTTGTCTGAAATCTGACACATTTTGGTGTTTTCGAGATTTTGGGAGAACTAGAAATCAGAATCATGAACCGTTTGAAGCCTTGAAAATCTGACACAGAGATCTAGGACATATAATTTTTCTAAATATTAATATGATAATCTATTATTTTAATTAATTCATATAACTCAGTTCTGCATGCTTGTTATGGTGACTTGCTTCAATCCTGACTGGATAACTATTTTTTCCAGCTTTAGATGATGTGGTTTGCTCCGAGGTTTATGGTACGTATCTTGGTGACACTGACATTACCAATGTACCGGTTGCTTCTACTGATGCGGAGTAGCATATTTCTTCCTTATGCTCTTTCGTATTATTCTTAGTTAGTGAGCTAGAGGACTTTAGTTATAGTTGTTTTATAAGTTATTTTTAGCGAGTTTTGTTCCCAAGACTATCTTAAGTTGTAGTGAATTCTTCTTTAAATTATGTATTAAGACTTTAAGTTTAATCTCTTTGTCATAACTTAGTTGTGGATGATATATGTGGATTGTGTACTTATTATGGATAATGCTTATCATAGACAACGTACTACCATGGATGCTGCGACGTACGCTAGGCTTGGACAAGTACTCGTAGCCCAAAAGCAGGTACAGGTCGTGAAAGTCACTGTTGTCCCCATCTTCATTGCCAGTCACATAGGCAGATATTGTATGTGGACTGTTGGAAGAAGTATGCAACGAGGCCACACTAGAACCGTGCTACTGGTGGCTGATTGAAAAGGTACATTAGTTCTGAGTGCACCAGAAACAGTGTCTCAGAGTGGGATATATAATTATCAAAGGCAGGGATGTAACCCACTCATAGGAATAATACTGCCTTATCCATGAAGGATGTCGGAAGAGTGCCTAGATCGACAACGAGTTCCTAGATAAACTCCTAATGGTGAAGAGGCTCGCTGACCCCCTCTGTATGAAGGGGATGAAAAGGCCCGATCACCTCCTCGGCTTGATGTCGTATAAACCGAGGGAATAGGTAATTCATCATCATCGTCTGACAATTGTCGTCCAAGGTACTATTGGTCTGGAAAACTTGGTTGTAGCTTACGAAATACGGACTACCTGGATGGTTGATTAACTGCCTATGAACAGCAACAATTGATAACAATCTTCGCATATGAGTGCCTTTGAGGAGACATCGTCGTGGTTTAAGAAACCTCCTTTGACTTACATTTGTACCGAAGTACATTACATAAATTAGTAGAAGGAAATTTTACCCCCGCCCCATTGTTATGTAAATGGACAGAATTCGCGCATGAGGATTTTGGTGTTTGAACTCTTTGACCTATTTTGTGTACATAGGAGGACCCAGTACTTAGGTCTTGAGTGTTTGTGCCATGTAGACCCATTTTGTGCACATTGGAAAGCAATCCATATGAGTCCATTGTGTAGGAACGAGATGTAAAGCGCTATACTCTAGAGGGGGTGAATAAAGTAGGCAGCGAAAAATTAACTATTAAAAAATTGTTAGCAGTAAGATCACAGAATATATCACAGATATGTAAATGTAAAAGTAAATAGCAGAGAGCAAACGCAAACACAAGGATGTATGCTGGTTTCCCTCTTGTGAGGACTAGTCTAGTCGGAAGAACTCTAGCTTCCAATTGAAATCCACTATGAAAAACGCTTCAAGTTTTTATGCGAAGTTCTTACAACTTCTACAACACGAGCTTTGATCTGAAATACTCGACCAACTTCAATTGTGAAGTGTCTTTCTTCAATCAAGCCTATGATTACAATCACTCTCAAAACTTCTAGACCGTACCATACTGTCAAATCGACTAAAGGATTGTAACTGGCTTAGAATTTGAAAAAGAAAGGCTTAGAACACTTTGGAAGGACGTAGTAAGCATAGAGAGAAGAGAAGAGAAAATGAATTTGTGTGTTGAAATGGTATAAGTTCTTCTTTATTTATAGGTTTTCCAAAGGAAGAATTCGGACAAAATTCTTCGAGAGAATTTCGGCAAATAGTTGTTGCATCCATAACTGCGGAGAGACTGGGTTCAAAAAAAATCTAACGTTCCACTAACTAAATTGGGGCAAATTCGGGCCGATCTCGGACCAAATTATGTTGGTACAGAGTTAATTTTGTTAGGGTTTTGCAAATCGGGTTTTGGGCTTTTGAGAAGTCGAGCAGTTAGGAGCTTTTTGTCAATGGGCTTACTTTCAAAATAAAGAAATATTTTGAAATCATTTTGGGATAGCCTATTTGTCATTACGAATCGGTGTATATTGTATTCCTAGACTCAATAAATTGTAAAAAATATATTGATAATTGAAATATAGACACAGTGGCAAAAATGACTTCATGTCTTGAATGGTAGGAGTAGCAGTTCTCAGCAGTCGTCCAAGTAGCCATTATATCGAGACAGGGTTTGATCAATTATTAAAATCAGGTTTGACTATGACCAATGGGCCAACAATGTCCTCCATTTTGATAATTGGCAAACCTTGACCGATATAACATCTTGATCTTGATTTTAAAAAATAATCAAAATTTGTAAAGTTCAAAATTTGTAAGTACTGTACTTCTGTCTCCTCTTTTGATAGTATTTTTCTTGAAACATATGTTAGATCCATTTTCTCCCTCATTGTCACTTAGCAAAATAATTGCAAAGAGAAAGGCTCCCCCGCAATTAATGCCTAAGAAACAAACGTTAAAAAATACAGAAAATATATATAGATATAACATAAATTTCATAGGTAGTTCTATGAGGGAAGCATAAACTAAGATAGATAATGCTACGTATAAAATGAGAAGTGCATACTATGAATAAAGGAGAACAATACTAACTGAATAATAAAATATGCATAAAAGGAGTTTGAATACATCAACTCAGCAAACAGTCACAGAAGTACTAAGAAAATAAAAAATAAAGTACTACTATCTTGGAATGTCAGAGCATTTCCAAGCATACATAAATAAATATAGAGACTAATCAGATATCATTTAGATAAAAAGTAGTAAGGTCTAGATCAAAAATGTTCAGCTGCTAAGCAGAGTCATCATCATCGCGATCAGCATCGCCACCATGTCCAGAAGGACCAGCTCCATAAGAAGGGTATGGAGTAGCACCAGAACCATGGTACCAGTCATAAGCGTTACCGGGCTCAAAGAAGTGACGAATTGCCTCATCCTCATAGCGGTAGCCAGAAACAGTAGGATCTCATAGAAGAGAACTGGCATGCTGACCAGTCTGGGCAAAATGCATATTCGTAAAAGAGTTTGTAAGAGCCTAAAACCGACTAGCATCTCGGAACTCGCATTCCTTTAATGTGTCAGTAACAAACGCTCGCAAAGAGTTGTGCTCATCCAGCTGAGCTTGTCAGATAAGTGCTGGTGAATACCCTCAAAAGACATAGGGTAATCCTGAGTGAGGTGGAGGTGGTGCAGTAGGAGGAACAAGAGGGACAACTGCGCTGCGACGAGAGAGCTGAAGATACTTGGGCTCAGAGTCATGAGCACAAGTAGATAAGTTAATGTTAAAGTGATGAAAGATGATTGGAAGAATCATCGCGTAAACAAGGTTCATGTGCCTTTCGCGACAACGATCCATCATTTGGATAATCATCTTGGGGATAGAAAAAGGAACCCTATGACGAACATGATATAAGGCAGACATTTCAAGTGTGGTCACATCGTCTTTTGAATTGGATTTAGGCAAGATGGTGGAATAGACGATGCGATGCAACTCATAAAAGAATAAGTTCAAATGTGCAGCTTTGAACTTTTCAGTACGAAATTGATTGGGAGCACAAAGTTGGTTCTTGAAACCGATTAAAGTCGTGTCTCCAAGAAATTTGAACTCAGTGATATCGTCTAGTAGAGCTCCTTCATTAGGAATGTTTAGTATCTTCGCTAGTTCGTTATCATCAAACTGAATTTCAATGCCAGCGACACGGCTCTTAACAATGAAAGTATCATCAGCTAAGGTAAAATTACAATAAAATAGCCAAATTGCATTAGTAGTAATAGAAAGTGGATAAGTAAAAAGATTGTGCAATCCTAATGCTTCAAAGTAAGTTTTATGGGATGGAAAGATTGTCCACTTGATTGGTGCGCCAGGGCATATGTTGCGAATTGAGAAATCCGCATACCATAATAAGGATTGTTCAAGAGTTTCGAAAAACTCGTCGAACGTCCCGTAGTCCTTTTGGACGGGCGAAAAGAGCAATCCTTGGATAGGATCCGAAAAGGAGGCTTCTTCGCTAGCCGTCGTCTTTTTTCTCTTAAAAGGGTTGTTGATTCTAGGCATAGTTTCTAGGAAAAATAGAAATTCTAAGAATTTGAAATAGAGAGAATAAAGAGATTATACCTTTTGAAAATTGAGTATATGGAAGAGAAAGAGATTTCACGCATGAATCCAAAATTTAGATAGAAAACTCTAAAGGATTTGAGAGAAACCAGTGGTGGAAAAAGCTAGGGTTTGGAGCTCGTCCGTGCGGCTGCTACCCTGTTTGGAGGAGGAAGGTGATGAATAGAAGGGGGGCTACTTTAGGTTCCGACTTAAAACACCCGACGCCAACAGAATTGGGCCGAATTTGGTACAAGTTCGCCTGGGGTTTTGTTGAGGTATTTTTATACATAAAGTGAAATGCCACTTTGTATTTATCAATCATTTTCAATTATTTAATTCCAAGTTTGGTTGTTTTAGATTTCAATTAATATAATTAACACTATTTTATGAATTAAATTTTTTTACGTAGTGACTGTCTCAGATTAGCTGTAAGGGTACTGTCCCAGCTAACGGAGGTTCATAGGGGAATGCTTAAGTATCGTTTCGCTTCGACCTTAGTTGTGACGATAGACAGACCCTTTGTAGGCTTGTCTCAAAAATAGTTTTTGTATATTGAAAAATAATTAATAAAATAGAATTAATTAATATTATTGGCATCTAAAATTTCTAATTCTCGACATAAATAATTGAAACGATCTTCAGCTAATGGATTTATAAAGATGTCAGCCAATTATTTCTGTGTCTACATATTCTAGGTTTATATCTCCATTTGTTTGATGGTCTCTAAGAAAATGATGTTGAATCTCAATATGCTTAGTGTAAGAATGACATACAGAATTCTTAGTCAGGTTAATAGTACTAGTATTGTCACAGAAAATGGATATGTGTGTATAATGTAAACCAAAGTCTTCTAAGGTCTGGTTCATCTACAAAATTTGTGCACAACGTCAGCGGCGATATACTCAGCCTTAGTAGTTGATAATGCGACAAATTTTTTTACTAAACCAAAAGACTAGAGCCTCACCTAGGAAATGACTCGTGCCGCTAGTACTTTTTCTATCTACTTTGTATCTAGCAAAATCAGCATCCGAGTAACCGATTAGGTCAAAGGACGTAATTTTGGGATACCATAAGCCGACAGAATAAGTGCCTTTAAGGTATCAAAAGATATGCTTAACTAAATACAAGTGTGACTCTTTAGGATTAGCTTGAAAATATGCACACAAGCAAACACTAAACATTATATCAAAACGATTAGCAGTTAAATAAAGTAAACTACCAATCATACCTCGATACTTACGTATGTCGACAGGTTTGCCTTGCTCATCAATATCAAGCTTGGTTTAAGTTGCCATCAGAGTGCCAAGAGGTTTGACGGCTTCTAGATCGAACTTCTTCGTGAGTGACTAGCTTTCCCATGAGCATTTCAAGAGACATAGTAGTGAGGTCGTTTCCTTCAATAATTGTAGTAGCCTTTGGAATCCAGTTCATTGTGAGAGCTTGTAGCAATTTGTGAATCTTCTCATAGTTATTTTATTCCTTGCCTAGGGAAGACAAAGGATTTACAATATCCAAAAATCTTGTAAACATCTGAGTGACATATTCGTTCGGCTTCATCTTGAATGTCTCATACTCTTGAGTTAGTCTACTGATCTTTGACTCCTTTACTTGAGTTGTGTCTTCGTAAGTAACTTCCACAAGTTTCTACACTTTATTGGATGTTGTGCATGTAGATACACCGTTAAATTCAGTCATGTCTAAAGCATAAAATAAAACGTTAATAGCACGTGCGTTATAAGACTGGCCTACTTCTTTTTAGCCTCAGTATATTTTTCATGTGGTTTCTCAACCAATTCTCCATCAATAAGGATATGAGAGGGCTTTTTTATAGACATCAATTACAATAGACCATAGATCGAAATGTAAAGATCTCAAGAAGAAACTCATACATGTTTTCCAGTGTGTAATTAGTACCATCAAATAGTGGGGGTCTATTTGTGGCTTGGCTTTCACTTGTGAATTTCACAGTTGCCATATGTGATATAGTGATCTATGTAACATCGATATTGATAAAAACTATAATAACAGTGTTACCTCGCTTTACCTGTATAACCTGCTCTGATACCAATTGTAGGAATGAGATGTAAAACGCTATACTCTAGAGAAGAGTAAATAGAGTAGGTAAGAGAAAATTAACTATTAAAAAATTATTAGCAGCAAGATCACAGATATATAAATGTAAAATTAAAGAGCAAAGAGCAAACACAAAGATGTATACTGGTTTATCTCTTGTGAGGACTAGTCCAGTCGGAAGAACTCTAGCTTCCAGTTAAAATCCATTATGGAAAAATGTAGCAGGTTTTCATGCAAAGTTCTTGCAACTTCTACAATGCGAGCTTTGATGCGAAGTACTCGACCAATTTCAATTGTGAAGTATCTTTCTTCAATCAAGCATCTGATTACAATCACTCTAAAAACTTCTAGACGGTACCCGCACTAACAAATCGATTAGAGGATTATAACTGGCTTGGAATTTTAAAATGAAAGGCTTAGAACACTTTGGAAGAACGTAGTAAGCTTAGAATGAAGAGAAGAAAGAATGAATTGGTGTGTCGAAATTGTAAAATTTTTTCTCTATTGATAGGTTTTCTAAAAGGAGAATTCGGGCAGAATTCGGACAAATTTTTTTGAGAGAATCTTGGTAAATAGCCATTGCATCCGTAACTGCAGGGAGACTGGGTTCAAAAAATCTAGTATTCCACTAACCGAACTGGAGGGGAATTTGGGTCGAACTCGGGCCAAATTCTGTTGGTCCAAAGTTGATTTGGTTAGGGTTTTGAGAATTGGGTTTTGGGCTTTTAAGAAATCGAGCAGTTATGAGCTTTTGTAAATGGACTTATTTTCAAAACAAAAGGATATTTTAAAATCATTTTGGGGTAGCTTATTTGCCAGTACGACTCAATATACATTGTATTCTTAAACTCAATAAATTATAAAAAATACATTGATAATGGAAATATAGACTCAGTAGCAAAAATGGCTTCATGTCTTGAACGGTAGCAGTAACATTTCTCAACAGTTGTCCAAGTAGCCTTTATATCGAGACAGGTTACATTAATTATTAAAATCATTTTGACCAACAATGGGCCAACACATTACATGTGAAGAAGAGGCGCATGCATGATTTGGTGCACCTGTATAACTTGGCATTATCTGCATGCATAATACGAAGAGGCGCATGACTTTGAACCTTCTCCTAATGCATAGAAGTAGGTGGAAAAAAAGTATATGGAAGATAGATTTTTTTCTTTTTGGTTATGTGTCTAGAGTCCTTTTTGTGAGTAGAACTCTTCTTTAGCTTGGCCAAGAGTAGGAAGGGAATTCCAACACTCAGGTCCTTGGCACCATAGTTTTTCCTCAGCTAAGACTCGAATGTTGTGTATTCCTTTTTGAAAATTTG
>JANAVB010015922.1:0-27671 GCA_029216955.1 Iris pallida
AAGATCCAGGGTAATTAGCTGCGCTCAAGTCAGGCTACGCTCAGGTCATACGCTTCCAAAAGGAAGCGTATGTACTCCATACGACTCCTCCTCAAGGCACGTATGAGGTCCATACGACTCCTCGCCAAGGCAGCGTATGAGGTCCATACGACTCCTTGTCAAGGCCGTATGCATGACATACGCTTCCAAAAGGCAGCGTATGAGGACTGCGCTGCGCTAAAGAGCGCGCGCAACTCAGTGGCGCAAGCTAAAAAGCTCGCGCACTGCTCACTGTCTTCTCCAAATCAGCAAGAACTCCATGGTTGAACCCAAAGCTTCAAAAGTCCATAACTTGGTCAAAATAAGTCAAATCCAACTTTTCAAAGGTCAAAATTGGGTAGAATAAAATTCTCTACAACATGGAACCATCAAAACTTGAAAACAAAGAAGTTTGATAGATCAAAACCACCAAAATCCGAAAATAATTAATTTCTAGATCTACAAAAATTAAAGCCTCAAAATAGAAAATGACAAGTTCTAATGTGTCTTAGAAACATGAGAAAAGCTAATGGAACAATAAAAATGAGCTATCTTGTGGAAGCAAGTTGCACTTGCCTAGACCTCTCTCTCTCTCTTTGGTAGGTGAAGGGAGTAAATGAGGAAGAAGAAGGTGAATAATGAAGAGAGGAATGAAGAGGGCTAATAAATACAAATGGTGGTGGTAGGTAGGGGTTCACCTTGGGTTCATCATGAACCCAATCAAAACCAAGCCAAGCCGAACCAACCAACCCGAACCAGGAATAAACCAAGCCCAGAAGGAAATGCCAAGCCAGGAAATCATGCAATACAAGAATAAAATACGTACACGTATTCCAAGAATACGTAATACGAACCACAGGCATTACAGTGTATGTCTTTGTGCACGATACCAAGCAAATCCAAAGGAATCGCACTTATGTGCTGTAAAGCGTATTTTTCGATATCTCAAAGGCACCATTAATATGGGTCTTTGGTATCCGAAATCTTCATCCTTTGAGCTTCACGGCTTCTCGGATGCAGATTTTGCCGGATGCAAAATTGACCGAAAAAGCACTAGCGGCACATGTCAATTCCTTGGAAAATCCTTGGTATCGTGGTTTAGTAAGAAACAAAACTCTTTTGCTCTTTCAACCACTGAGGTCGAGTATATAGCGGCCGGTTGCTGCTGTGCACAAATTCTTTGGATGTCACAAACACTTGTAGACTATGGCATTTCTAATACTTGCACCTCTATTAAATGTGATAACACTAGCTCGATAAATCTCACGAAAAACCCTATTGTCACTCACGCACGAAGCACATTGAGATTAGACACCATTTTTTTTGTGACCATCAACAAAAGGGGGATATCCGCTTTGATTTTATTGACACTACTTATCAGTTAGCCGATATTTTCACCAAACCATCCCGGAGGATCGTTTCGTTTTTCTTTGCCAAAATTGGGCATCATTCATTTCGACACTTAGCTCATCTCCAACGGCACACCGACGGTATACGGCGGTATACCGACAGCATGCCGATTTTCGTTCAGAATTATGTTCTGTGCCAAAAATCGGTATACCGTCGGCATACGTCGGCATACGGACGGTATGCTGTTTTGAGGCGGACAGCAACAGTCACATCTGCATCGGGCCCCACCAACTCTTCCATTCCTCCTTTTTCCTCTTCCCTCATTAACTACCTATCCAATCACCCTCTATCTCATTAACTACCTCTTCCCCATAACCTCTCATCCCATCCCACCCCTTCCACTACTCTCATTAACTACCTCCATCATTACTTTTTCAAAATTTCCCCCATTTACTCCTCCATCACTCCTCCTCAACTTAAAAACCCTCTCATCTTCCCAATATTCCCTTATAAACTCCACCTTCTTCTTCCTCCTCTTCACTCTTCATCTATTCTCCTTCAAAACTCTCCATCCTCCCATGGCAACCCACAAGCGTCCTCGCTCCTCCTCCACCACTGCCAATCCGTTCACTCCCGTGCCTCTCCCCCATAGCTATGATCAAAATATCTTCACCTCCGCCTTAGGCTGCCGACGCTTGGTTCCAGCATTTTGTGAACCACAACGTCTACAAGGGCCGCGCCATCAACTGGAATGTGTTCCCCGGCCATCTCTCCCTCTTCGAGTCGGCTGGTCTCTCCTCTCTTCTTCAGCGTCAGGTGCCCGTCTACCCTGCGGCGATGCGCATGTTCTACTGCAATCTCCTTGACATCCAGAACAACGCCATTGAGACCATGGTGAACGATCGCCACTTCCGTCTGACGGCTCGAGATATTGCCGGCATTCTTGAAGTCCCTGACAAAGGCGATGCTCTGTCGGCCTTGGCTGCTCTCTATCCTTCTGCCGAGGTCTCCTTTGACGAGTTCTGCGCCATCATTTGCAAGGGACCCAATCCTCGGCCATTCCGGCCCTTTCCTCGCAGTTGGAGCCGTTCTACTACGAGCTCCATCGGATCGTCTGCCACACCATCTACCCCAAGGGCGGCAACTACGATGCGATCACCAATGACGCACTCGTATGCATGTACTATCTCTATTCTAAGAAGACTTGGTCCTTTCCCAAGACTCTTCTCAATGCCTTCTTCGACGTCCTGCCCGCGGGAAAACAGTCTCTCTAATGGTGCTTTCATCACTCTAATCCTGGAAGCAAAGAACGTGGATTTCTCCCCTGCCAGTCGGACGACGTACCATCCTATCTTGCTCACTCTCATGGAGGAGAGTTTTATCTTGTCTTTTGTAGTGTCCAGCATGTACCTAATTTCCAAACTTTAATATATGCATGCTTTTGTCTATCATACGGTTTTCCATATTGCTATATTTGTTTATTTTCCATCTTTGACTAAGTGACAAAGGGAAGAAAACGTATTGAGGGAGAGTTGTCTACCTACGGGAGAGTCACTCCCTGAAGATGCTATCTCTCTGTTTTGTCAATTATCAAAATGGAGAAGATTGTTGGCACAGTTTATTTTGATAACATTGACAGCATCTTCGTAGTCTAGTTTTTCTCTGTATTTCATATTGATATTCTTTCAAAAGCTCTACTACATAAAGTCTGTCCATTCAAGCCAAGTCATCAAAGCCCTGAAGGCTGAAGAAAAGACCAACATTCCTTAAAGACGGCTCTCAACACTTCAAGATATCGAGTCTGTACAAGGTCTAGGTCTTTCTGTAAACACTTAAGGTTGGATGACAAAACGAAAAGTTATTCTATTTTTCAGTCAAAAATCAATGTCTAAAAGAACGGCATACTGACGGTATACTACGGCATACCGACGTATACCGTTTTGTTGGCCACAAAACGTTCTGTGACAAATATCAGCATACCGACGGTATACTACGGCATACCGACGGTATACCGTTTTGTTAGCCACAAAACGTTCTGTGAAAAATATCTGAATACCGACGGTATACTACGACATACTGACGGTATACCGTTTTGTGAGCGATAAAGCGTTCTGTGACAAACATCGGCATACCGACGGTATACTACGGCATACCAACGTATACCGTTTTGTTAGCCACAAAATGTTCTGTGACGAACATCGGTATACCGACGGTATACCGCGGCATACACCGGTTCATCTAATTTGATTTTTGAATGGATGATAGCAGCATTAATTGCTAGCATTAAATGCTCCCCAACGGATATAATTATTACCGTTACTGTTCAGAACGGCATACCGACGACATGCCGGTCCATACCGACAGTATGCCGTCTGGGCTATATCTAGGAGCATTAAATGCTACCTACTCTTGGTTACTTTATAAAGGGATGCCTTCTCTCTCTTGAAGGCTTATCCACTCAAGCCATAAATTTTCCAACAACCAAGAGCTCCACCATTACTACTCTACCCAAGCTTTTAATTGTTATCCATTCCAAAAGTGCTAGAGTATTCAAGAGTTGTACTTTTCGATCTTCAAGTGTTAGAAGATCAACAATTCTCTTCCTTTCCTTTTGAAGTTGGCGAGCCTTCGTTAGAAAACTCGTATGTAAAAAGTTGGTAAGTTCTTCGGATCCAAACTCGTGTTGAAGTTGGCAAGTTCTTCGGATCCAAACTCGTGTGTACTATTTTACTAAATAGTGGATTTAAGCCGGAGAGAGTTCCGGGACTGGATTGCCTCTAGGGAGGATACCAGGATACATCGCGTGTTTGATTTTCTTACTCTCTTTTTAATTGAAGAATATAGCTTCTTGTGTTTAAATTATTTTATTTCCCTATTCACCCCCCCCCCCTCTAGGGTTCTATACAAACGATCCTCCTCGCCCATGCTAGATATCACGAGTATCAAGTGTGTAAATTCTGCGATGTACTCCTTGATCGTCCCGGTATGCTTCAGTTGCCGCAAGCTCCGCCTCACTGCAAACTCTACATTCTTCGAATAGAACTGAGACTTGATCTCCTTCTTGAGATCCTCCCAAGTCTCTATCGAGCACAAACCCTTCTCAGATTACATGCACCTTCGACGCCACCACAACACAGCATCATCGGTGAAGTGAAGCAATATCCTTCTCGGCGTCATCGTTGATGTGCAGTGCCTTGAAGTATCGTCCACGTTCCACAAGAAGTTCTCAATTTCTTTGGCATCTCGTACCCTGCTGAAGGATTTCGGCTCGGGGATCTTCCTTCGTTTCGGTGCCTCCCTACTCGAAGGTCTATCATTCGCAACGGCCTTCTCCAATATGACAACTTTGGTCTTGAGTTCTCAGCAACTCTCGACCACGGTCTTTAGCTCCTCTGCCCTTGAACCTTCCTACGCAAGTCCTCAATCTCTGCATGATACCCCTTGAGCTCCTCCTCAAGTGCGAATCGGATCTCTTGGAATTGTTCCAGAAAGATTGCTATGGACGAAGCGACGTCGCTCTCCAACCCATCGAAGTACTCCTCTAGTCTCATGTTACTTTGCTCCACTGAGCCCATGCGCATCTCCATGTCCCTCGAACCTGTCTCCAAAGACTCCAACGCACTCAACAAGATTGGTAAGGCTACACTCCACTGTAGACCCTTACTCGTGCCCCTCTTGTTGGTCTTGGCGTGTCCCTTCTTAGGTGACGTAGGTCCCTCCTGGACGTTCTCGAATGTCGACATGGCACCAACCAACCCGGCTCTGATACCACTTATCACGGACTTAGTGTTTTAGGCTACACTTCGACCCGTGCAGCGCACAAGCTTCCTACTCGAAGACCGTGCCAGCTTTCCGGACCCGCTTAGCAAGATCGCTAAGGTGATATTGAGAAAAAAGTGGAGAAAAAGAGAGATTGGAAGTATGAAAACTTCACTATACTAGAAGAGATTACAAATTTGGATGGTAAGGAACAAATGAGGCCTCCCACTTATTTATAGCGCCCATGGGACTTACAAGAAACTTTTGGAAATAGAATATTCAAGGAATTATTCTACTACTAGTTAACTACAAGGAAGCTTCTAGTATATCCAAAAAGATCATGATCCATCTAGAAAAATCTTGGGTCTTCTGAAGATACTCGGACCTTCTGGAAGGGTCTCGGGCCTTCTGGAAGCTTCTCGGGTCTTCTGGAAGATTCTACCATCTTCTGAAACATTCCACCATCTTCTGGAACATTCTGGAAGCTTCCCGCATAACCCTGCTCTGTGTAGAGTTATGCAAGTCTGTCTCGGTGAGCGCAAACTTTTGGGCATGACACCGGGACCATATCGGCTAGGAAAAAATTATTCGCACGTGCTAATAGGCACGAGGTATTATGGGACCTTCATTAAGATTAGCTACCTGCTCTGAAAGGATGTGTCTTAATACCATGTAAAAGTTCTTTGTAGTGTCGAAATCACCAATGACCATCATGTAGACATGATGCATTGCTAATGCATATTTTGCATGAACGGTAAGTGCTAATCCTTATTTTATGTGGGGATAGACAAGTCGGCTATGGGTAAAAAAAATTATTGTTCAAGTGATATGGTTATGTTTCATGCTTATATTTTATATTCTTATATTGAAATGTTTAATAGACCCTAATCCATAATAGAAAGATCAATTTAATAAATTGTATGCTTCACATATATACTGTGTCGACTTAGGTAAGTCGGGTCGGTACCACTCACCATTGCATTCTCCAATGTACTGACCCCCTCCTCCACAGGTGTTTGAGAACAACGTGGGTGATCAAGAGCAATAAAAGACTCGCGAAGCATTTAAAGCTCTTCTTGTAACAGTGTATATTATCATATTACGAAAAATGTATCAGATATCTTAACCTATGCAGTAACATTGTGATATATGGATCATTGTGGACCAAAATTATTGTTGAGAATGATATCGCCATCATCATCCAAAGTCTCCTCACATCAAATTAGGATTAGCTATGGAGTATAAGAAAATTCCACACAATATTTAAAAAAGTTTTATGATCGGGTGTCGACATTACGTCAACCATCTATGTTGGTCCCAAATTCCTAGCTAAAGTAGCTATAAGCATGAGAGGTTAATAGCATAAAACCTAGGTGGTCAGTTAGAAGTGCACTTTAAGCTCATGCAACCAAGGAGCACCCTATGTTGTTCTGTGCACTAGGCGAGGAGAACCGAGGCAAAGCGGCATGCCTCCTATCTCGCCTAAGCGTCGCCCAGAAACATGGGTACTTTCTTGCTGCGCATATATATTTTTTTCCACGCTACGCATATATATTGGACCCCAGGCGACAATCACCACACCCAAGAAAAAATTCACATGTGACAACATACGAAGCACCCTTCAAGTTCCCCTAGACTATAAAGAGGCTAGACAAAGAGTAAAGATGATACAATTTGCTACGGGGAACATTCATCTCTATGACACATTACCCCAATAAGTGAAGGAATGACAATCTCTTTCCAAAGGTGACAGACAATTAAATGGACATAGGTAACAGGACAGTGAGAAGGACATGAAATAATGATGTCATTTACAAAGGGGTTTAGCCAAAAATAATCATGTGCTGCTAATTTGCTCGGTGTAAATACACCATATTGTTAGGTGTTGTGTATTTGAAAGCCTGATAACCATGTTGTTAGGTGTTGTGTATTTGAAAGTCTGCTAATGAAAATATTGATGTGACATTCTTGTTATCTCTAAAACCACTCTACCTTATTAGTGTTATGTTTCCGTCATGTGCCATCATGTATTGTGTTGTACTTTCTATCCAAGTACCATCAAATTTATTCTAATGTACAATGGGTTTATGACATTCCAGAAGTCATCTAAACAGTCCAATTTGTGATTTAGCCCTCTTTAGAAATTTCCAAAGCCACGGAGATGATAAAAACATTTTTAGAAGATTACAAGTGTCGCAGCTCTGGATATCCAGGACTAATAAAGATGATATGTAGCATTACTATCATCAGTACCAACAGATTACTGCATAGTACTGCATTCAAGCAGCCACCAAGATGATTGCATTTATGATTGCATTTGTGAGCTACCCTTCTTCAAAAATATCCACAGCCAGAGACACGATAGAAACATTTTGAGCAGACTACACGTGCCGTAGCTCTAGATATCCCAGAATAAAGGTGATATATAGCATTGTTGCCGTGTCATCAGTATCAGCAGGTTACCAAGATGATTGCATTTATGATTGCATTTGTGAGCTACCCTTCTTCAAAAATATCCACAGCCAGAGACACGATAGAAACATTTTGAGCAGACTACACGTGCCGTAGCTCTGGATATCCCAGAATAAAGGTGATATATAGCATTGTTGCCGTGTCATCAGTATCAGCAGGTTACCACATCAAACTGGATTGCAATATTTTGACAGATGTACATTATAACTAACCTACCAAGGTCAATTATTGGCCTATTCATTGTATTTTATCATATCACAGCTCACAAGTTACTACTAGTACAATATTTTATGTAGTCTTCTACAGTCTACAGTCATGATATGCCTTCTAACTCACACTTGGCCAACTACGAGAATATAGTATAGCTCACCAGTCAGACATACAAAAAGCTAGATAGTGATACTCCGGAACCAAGCCTCTAATTTGTGAAAAAAAAGTAGGGATGTCATACAGATCATTACTAAACTATTCATAGTCCTAGTCCTAATGTTCAAGTTTCGTCCTTAAAAGGTCGACCTCAACAATGGAACACGAGTTCCTCACAGCTTAACAAGTATAGCATGAACTTAGGATATTTTCTAATGCAACTTCAGAGTCTCCAAAATGACTAACGAGTAATATCTAACAGAGGTTATAAGCCAAGTAGTCAAATATAATGCATCTGCCACTATTTAGCAGTTCAATTAAAAATACTTTTGTT
The DNA here is from genome assembly GCA_029216955.1 of Iris pallida. NCBI lineage: Eukaryota > Viridiplantae > Streptophyta > Magnoliopsida > Asparagales > Iridaceae > Iris > Iris pallida. Next base: position 8,300 of record JANAVB010015922.1, read on the forward strand.
GGCTGGTAAATAGACTGAAATAATTGCACATGCTTTATGTCGTCAATCTTACATTATAAACTATTACTCATATATTATATCACTCATATATTATATCACACTGAATGTGTAACATCAAAAGAAAATTCTTAATTCCTGGGAATTCTGAAAATGAGTGGTAGGGAAGTAATTTCATTAGTCTGAGAAGCCAACAAAGGAACAGATTAAAGATTGAGGGCCAAAGGAACATAGGAAAACCAACCTTCATCGAGTTCCAGTGACTTGCTATAGCATGAGAACGGGCAGCTATATCTTCTGTAAATTCCTGTATTAGAAAATTGAGGGAAAAGAGATGTCACTAAGGTGATAATATTAAACCTTGAATATCACATTCCAAAACAGCAAGAGAACTCTCAAATCCTGAAATCAATTGTTTTACATTTTGAAGTATTATATTACCTGAAATCCAATATGCAGCCTCTTTCCACCCCTATGATATGGTATAATAACTGGGCGCTTTCTGATGTATTCTTCGCATATAAGTGGTTCTACTCTGTATGAAAGTCCAGCCTAGATTCATATAATATGTTCCCACACTTCAAAACTCTAGATTCATATAATATGTTCCCACTTCCCACACTTCAAAATAGAGTTTCATATTCAAAAAGCGATACAATAGAAGAAGAAGAAAAATATAAAAGCAAGCATCTTCCGTTTGCCAAATACATTTGAAGGTTAACTTTAGGAGCCTGTTTGGTAACTATAAACTGGAAGCAAATGAATGGACCGAGTTGGTGGAACTGAGAATCATGGAATCACAATATCAATTCTATCTATTTTAGCTATAATTCTGCAAGGTAAATGCCAATTACAATCCTTTCATGATTTGTTTACCTTGAATTCTGGGTACAATCGCACTGACTTGGGAGGTGAAAGTTAACTGTTACCTTGGTCACATAATATAATAATGAGACTTCTTCCAATCAGTACAACTGGAATTGGCTTACTTATAAGCAAAGTTTATAGTATGGCTGTAGTGCCCCACATCCTAGTTGGGACTTGGGGCGTGGCATTGGCTGGTGCAGATACGTGTTGGCCGTATCTGTCATGATCCCTTACTGAACCCTACCGATACCAACATTGGGAGCAAAGAAAAAGAGAAACGAAAAATAGTGTCGACAAAATGGTTTGGTCTTGTAGAAGACCGACATGCTATATTATATAGATAATGAATATTCATTATCAGGACATGATATATTATTCATTATCTATACACTGTAACAATTACCAGTTGTCGGAGTTGTAAACTAGTACATTCACCACATTTATCCATCTTAAAATTATGTCATTCAAAAGTATGTTTCATGGGTGCACTTTGTCTAAGAGCAAGTAAATAAAAAAGCTATCTATTCAGCTGAAGGATTCAATTGAATATCATTCCAGTCACAACTAGCAGGAAACCACAAGTAATACATAAAATTACGTCTCAACGTATTAAATATTTTCATAGTTTATTAATTATTTTTCTACTATTATTTTGGTTTCAAAACCAAGAACCCCAACCCAAAACCATTAAACTGTTGAAACAGCGGAAATTAATACTCGTAATTCTGAAACAATGCCACCTTGCTTATAAGTTACCCTTGGTTACATACTCTACTCATGTTAGTCTTTTCCCCCATAATCATGTATTGGCCGTGAGATTTCAGGTGAAACAGATGCCAGAATTGTTTACACTGCCCAGAATTCTAATTCATGTTAACTAAAGATGCTTGACAAGTTGCTAGTTATAATAAATTCAAGTAAAGAGTGGGGCCAAAAATGAGAGAGAAACAAATTGAATTCAATAAAGCATGTCATGTAGGACAAACCTATAGGCAACAGGATCAAAAGGATGAAAAATGTTAAACATCTGCTGGCAGCATGGCATTTCTTCAGAAATTTGTTCATCTTGCCAATAGTCTTGCCCCTTACCTATAACAGAAAGAATAAACAGAAAATACTCATGTCAACATTCGATATAAAGATGCACTAATCATTTTCACGTCAAAAATGCTGTGACATTAAACAAATTAACTCCAACTCTGAAAGCATAGAATAAGTTATATTTAACTCAGGCAAGTTCATACACGTGAATAAGAATATGCTGCCAGGAGAAAGAAGACTGATGAAATCAATCAGTACAATGTATTGCCCTCTTCTTTACTGACTTACAAGCCCTAGCCAACAAACCTTCAAGGCAATATAGTTAAACAAAACTCTATAACAGAGCAAAAGAGAGAGGGTATTAAGCACCCAACTAATAATCCTTCTTTAAATAAATGCATATTTGGTAGAAGTCAAAAAATGATAATTGTAGAAGAATTCAAGACAAATCCAAATATTGAGTCAGTACCATCTTTGATATGTTCTCCTTATATTTTAGGATTAGCAGATTACTTGGTCAATTAGATTTAATCAATAATTCCATTTATATTTATAGACTGAGTCAAGGATGCACTTCTACATATTAAGTCTCCATAAATCTGCGAAATTATATTTATAAATAAGGATAAAACTCTCTTGTGGGGAGTATGTTGGTGATCCACTACAATTCATTTTCTTCCTCATCTCTCATATCTACTTCCATAATCTGTAGGGTGTAAGTGGGTCGAATTCCGGACATCGGTCGAAACCTCTGCCTCCACCAAGAATATTAACCTCCATATAAGCCTTCGGCTATGAGGAGAGAGATTGACTCCAGTCCACCTCCAATCAATGCAGTGGTGCACATACCTCTCCTCATGCTCCACCTCTTCAGCTCTACCTTCACCACTGTCCCCGCATATACAAATGTCATGGATGAAATCTTAAGAAACATTTACTCAGTGTTCTAAATGGCGGCCGCTAGGCCACCTAGACGGCGCCTAGGCGGTAGCGATCTCTCTCCGCACCGCTTTTCGATAGACAGTGGAGTAGGCGCCACATTCTCGTACGGTGTAAGGGGCAAGACTTCACCGAGGTGCACACATTCTTGTACCTCAACATTCCATGGCACATATAGCACGAGGGACATATAGCACGAAGCACATAAAGGCATAGCCCCACAAACCTACCGGAAACTATAGGTTTTAGCCTAATCTAAAGTCACAAACTCATCAAGTATACCCTATTCTAGCCTACTAGCCTATCCATAACTTATCCTAACCCACTAGTTGATAATCATCAAAATCCTACTTTCCCAAATCTCCACCCCCTTTTCATCTCCTAACCCTCTTTCTCGATTCTCCAACAAGTTTTTGGCCATCTTCCATTGATATATTGTAGCAAACGCCAAACACCAACCCTCATCAACCCGCCACCATCAACTTCTAGCAACATGTCTCATTTCTCAACTTTTTTAATTTCACCCTAGTTCTCAACCAACGAAGCTTCATGTGCCAAAGTCTAATAGCCTTCCTCATGTGGCTTTCTTTTTGCAATTCTTTTTCTTTGCAATCTTTTACAATTTCAATGATTTCTTTCAAATTCCCCTTGTATCAAGCAAATCGTAGTCTCACCAATCCTCCTCTACTGGCAAACTCATCGCTGCCAAAGTTCAAAAACCATCAGGTGAGTTCATTTTTATTTTGCAAATTTCTTAAGTATTGTCCATATGTCTATGTAAATTCTCTACACAATGAATATTATTAAGATATAATTATCAATGTTTTATTTTTTGTATAGTTTTTAGAATGAATTTAGAAAATGGTGTACCTCACTTCAATTTCAATAAGGTGTGAGTACACCATGTGCCTTACGGCTCTTACGCTTGGTGTACCTTGTTCCCACTATGTGTCCTGTGCCCCGACAACATTGGGCGCATGAAGCATCACCCACCTTTAGCTTCGGCCTAGGCCGCCTCCAAAACCAACTACCTCCAAGAATGGCTTAAGTTGCCACGAGTGCAACCACCTCAAACTATGGCTTAAGGTACCAGTAGTGCTAACATTCTGATTAAATTTTCTTTCGCATTGCAAGTTGCACATATTTTCTAACATTTTCAACTTGAGGGGGACTATCAAGAAAATGAATTTAGGTCTAATGTGAATATTGAGTCAATATGACTTTTGGCATGTTCTGGTTCTGTTTTAAGACGAGGTTAAATTTCTTGGTCCTATTACAAGCATGACAGAAGACCATGGACCAATTAATTTGAGTATGTGACAATTAATCAAATTACACAGTAATCGACTATTTGTCGCAAAAAAATATAAACAATATTCATAAGCATAGATTGAAGATGAAATAGTCGCAGAAGAACCATAAAAGTAATACACACCATAAAGCTAATAAAAGAATTACAAATAAACAAAGATCAAAGAGTCATAGAGAACAAACACAAAAGTAGTCTACACCCTATGGAGTTGACAAGGAACAGCAAATAACAAGCCAAAACAACCTATAGATAATATGATCACAGTCTATCATTCGTCATTATCCTGATAAACATTAGGATTTTTCCCTTTCTCCAAGGAAGATATAACCCTAATCCCTCACTAACACTCTAGATTGCCTCACTCCAACCAAGGAAACCACTTTTTATCCTACCACCCTCTCTTGTCATAATGAAGACGTACATATTTGCTATAAGATGGCCTCATTTTTCCAACAACATGAACGTACCACATCCTTTGGAAGAAAGACCGACAGGTTATAGATAGATCTGGTCAACAAAATGATATCATCCAATAAGATGACGAAAAGCAAATATCAATGAATCTAAACATAACTAATGCAGCCATGAGGTAGAAGGAAATAGTTGTAAATAAACGAGTTCATCCAATAACCAAACTATTAAATAGAAAAGGCATAAATCAAGGTGTCAAATGAGCAAAAGTCATATATTTGTTACCAATTCCTATGCGAACATTCCGAAGAGAAAGAAAGACTCCAAGAGGTGAACCGGCAGCAAAAAATGTATCAACCTGTAGGGATAATACAACGATGAGCATGCCAATTATCCTCCTAATTGACTTGCAAAGTGATTTACCAACAAAGCACTATGGAACCAGAAGTCAAACATACTAGGAAAATTTGTAAATTTAAGAAAGGAGGTCGAGGAAAAATAAAACAAATAGCTTGCATCAATTTACCTTAAAATGAAGCTTGGTATACTTAACGTAGGGTGCATAGGTCTTTCTTGGAGCTTCTTCATCTAGAAAGGATTAAGACGATCATTCTATTGTAAAATTAACCAAATTAACATATACATAAGGCTTAGTAAATCATATATATATGAGAGAGATATTGAACCAAACCTTTGCTCTGACAAGATTTATTTCTGACATCGGACTCCAGGTTAACAAAAGTAGATTGACTACTTTGTTCAAGTTCTGCAATTCTTAATTTGAGGAACATCACCTGCAGTAAACCAAACATCAAAGTAAATGTGAAAACAAACTTCAATATATAAGAGAGTTCAATATTATTATAGTCATACTAAGTAAGTAATAACAACTCCTATCATTCTAATTTCAAAATGGTTGTCTTATATATATATATATATATATATATATATATATAGAGAGAGAGAGAGAGAGAGAAGACAAAATGTAGTATCTGAAGCTGATGAATGGACATCTAAAGAAAGTAGCTGGTGGAACAAGCAGTTGGTAGTTGAATGAGAAGGTCAAAAAAACTAGTTAGTAGTTGAATGAGAAGGTCAAAAAACTAGTTAAAAGAGTAAAAATATCCATAATGTTAAGAGATAAAAACGAAGTTCACAGAACTGAAATGATTGATGAAGTGGAGACTGCTTCTATAATGCTTTTTGATCAACTAGTCCGGTCAACGGTAACCGATAACCCAACTTGATTTCAGGTTTGGATGTCAATAGTAAAACCCGAATGAATTCCAGGACAGGTTCGGGTACAACATATGGTACATTAAATAATTTTGGGTCTGATTCGGGTTTAATATAGGTATAAATAACATTCATTACATATGTACATGAGTTTTCATAGCCTAATTGGTAAAGGCTTTGTCGGTTCGCATGGAAGGTCAATGGTACAATTCCCATTGGCCCAAAGTTATCAAAGGTGAGCCTGATGCGGGAGGCGCACAAAGCTCCGGCCTCTGGATCCTCAAAACATGCGAGTCGATGTGCCCTTTGTAAGGTGCAAGCCTCAGTGAGCCTCATAGTGATGCTCATGTCCAGTTGAGGATGCTTTATGTTTCCTTTATGCTTTTTACTAACCAATACATTTTATCCGTCCGTAGGAACCATTGTTGGATCCAACACTTAATCTCTCTTGGAAACTGAAAATCTCTTGGGATCAAAAGGAAAGAAGCCCTAAACTCTCAGAAGCTTCCGTGCTCGGTAGATTAAAAGGAAAAAAGCCCACATAATTTATAGTCATGTCTGATAACCGCTCTAGCGCGTCCTTTTTCAATATCTATTACATGTGGTCATGTATGATTTTTAAAAAAAAATTAATTAATGTGCGGCTCACGCCCCCAATATTTTACATCACTTGCGCCACGGCACCATTGGCCACTTCTTGTGTTTGAACTTTCAAAAAAAAAAAAAAACTCAACCCAAAGCAGATCTAGATTCTCAAGCCATTCTCAAACCAGAACCCGACCAGAATTGGGGTTGGGAGTACAGGCTTGGACACCAAAACTCTTCGGGTCAGTTTGAATTTTACATAACTCTTCATATTTTACATAAATCCAACTCGACTCCGACCCGTTGATATCCCTAAGGAAATCCTTGAAATTATAAGGAAAAACATATAATAAGACAATAAGCTCATTATAGGTCAAAGTGTTAGGAAGTTGATACGAATGCATAGATAAATTAGTACACATTTAAAGATGAGATAAGATGGGAGAGGACCCATGGGATGTTGGAGCCCGTTTCGACTGAGGACAGAAGAACCGTTTGAGATAGTTTGAAGTTTGATCATGCGTAGGTAAGCGATAAAATACTCATAAGGAGTGGCAAAAGGGTAATACCGAAAGGAACTTTGATTTGAAGCTGTGAAAAAGGATTTGGCATTTGCTGAAGTTAGAGAAGATGGCCCTAACCGAGCTGATGAAAGATAAAGATTCATGTAAGCAACCCCATTATTTTGGAGAAAGGCTTTTATGTTGTTGTCGTTACAATATATACATATAGGATTCAAACTAATCCGTAAAAATTAACACTCAAACTGAATCAATACCTCTTCCTCCAACGAGGAAATTGATTTGCTTTTCTCTACGTTCTCTTCCCCGCCAGTTGTAACTGTAATAGCTTCACACATTCCGCTAGGAGCATTGGTAATGGCATCAGAACTAATTCTCTCTTCTTGTTGATCACTGTTCTCATTGGCTTCATCCATTGATGTTGCAGATATGCATTGCCCATCATCGATATGTGACAGAATAGACTCATGAGAACCACCTTCAATACTGAAAATACCAGTTCTCTCTGAGAGATCTTCTGGCATATTTATTGAGGGAATAGGATTTGCAATAGAACAAACATCTCCAATATTGTCTCCATGAATCACCGAGTATAAACTTTCCATGGAATTTTCTTCTTGCTTTGCAACTTTTAGAAGCCCTGCAGATGAGTCATGTATGGTACTATTATTCTCTGCAGATATAGAACTATTAGATGTGCTAGGTTGCCCAGTTGCCTCGAATTGAGATTCCCGCTCTCTGCTACCTTCCGCGTGACTAGACTCAAAAACAAGAGGGGCAGATAGACTCTGCTGATGACAAAGGATGTCGTAAGATAGAACACTCCCTAAAGAGTGCCCATATATAGAAACCTGAAAAAAAGTTGAAAGGATTTGTAACCTTCAGATGTAAAGATCAGCAGAACAAAAAACGTCACTAGATAACAAGAGGGCAGAAATTTAATAAGCAAAACACAATGATAGCATACCTTCCCATCATAGCCTGGGTTCCTCCTGATGAACTTTGTATATAATCTGTTTAATTGGTTGGACACCTGTAAGGGAGAATACTCATCAGGCAAAAAAATACTAATAAAATAATACTTTGAAAATTATGTCATTTTCTCTTTCTTTGGAATAATTCAATCAGTTAATCAGCACTTTGGTTCAGCCACAATTTACACTCAAAAGCGTTATACACCAAACCTAAACAGCTCATAGAAATGTATTCATTAACATCTCACAATCTACTTTTATTTACATTTGATAGGTATCAAGGTATACAAAACAAATAGACGATTTATAGTTTTGAAAAGATTCACTGTCATAAATTGTACATCATAAAATCTTAGATGGCAATAAATTTTAACATTATATCATGTGCTTTGACAGCATATCCACTTCAAGTGCTTCATTAAAGATGGTATCTTAGGTCACATGGAAGAAGCCATCAAAGCTTTGTTATTTATGATATTTTGCTTGGAGACCTAAGCAAGGCATGATTATTATGTTGCACAAAGAACCCTCTCTCAAAGCAAAAAATGATGCCTCTAAAGGACATGAAAAAAACCATGCAATAGGATATAAAGTTAACAATCAAGTAATGATTGTGTCTACTATTAGTCAATACAAGACACTTACAGCTTCAAGAGAAAAACACACTGAATCTCTAGAAACCAAAACATTTGGCCAACTTTATAGTGGACGAGAGCTTTAACTCGTAAGCATGGGTTTTGACGGATGAACTATATCCCCAAAGAATAAACAAGGAGTATTAGACAAATTTGTTTTGGGAAAAAATAACATACATTTTCCGACACTGGTTTTAACACGCTAGGTTTCAAGATATGAACTAAAGATATGACATTGTGAACCAAGGGTCCACATCCCTTTTATCTTTCATTTACTTAGATATTCCCTGCAGCATCTCATGTCCATGTTTAGAAATTTTGAAGATGAAAGCCAAATCCATCAAAGAAGGCAGCATCCATCTCTCCTCCTGTGGCCTTCCTTCAGCCAAGCTCCAATACATCAAGATCTCCTCCCTGCCATTCTCTCCTCCATTTATTAACTGTAACTTCTTTTTCTCTATATCTGAAACCCATCTTTTTCTTCCTCTCCGTTTATTTCCTATAATTCTTCTTCAATAATTCTTCCAACAGAGCCTAATTTCTGTGACCTATAAACACTAATTGTACCATATGCACGCGCGAGGGGGGGGGGGGGGGGGGGGGGGGGGGGCAGCTTAGCCCCAGGGGGACGCCATCCCAACTCCCTGTGTTTTCAGTTCTCCTACTGCATAGATTTTTTTTTCTACATAGATATATGTATTCTATTATATACTCAAATGTTTTATGATAAATACAAGTGCTAGTCCACTTGGTAACCTTACATGGTTCTAACAAAGCGGTCTCAAGTTCAATCTGCAATGTCCCCTGAAATTTAATGAAGGTACTTTCTAACTTCAGATATTCCTGTTAAGAATACCCATTTCTCCTGCAACATAGTTTATACAGTTCCCTACTAACAGCAAAATCCAATTAATTGTCCACTCCTATCATGTTTTAACAAAATTGTCCCCTCGTGTCTATCAGAAATCAACAGGCAAGTTTTGCAGAAGGCAAGTTCCTTCTTGAACAATAAATAGTAATAAACTTTAGAGTAAGGAAGACGAGAAAGAATATTCATATCAGAATTTCTCAGCATCAGCAGTACAAAATCGCAATCAAAAATTACTCCAACACAAACTAATAAAATGGAAAGGTGAAGAAGAAAGATGGGCAATGAATTTGGAAAGAAAAGAGATCATGGAAAGGAGAATACCGAGTCAACGATATCCTGGCAGTGTATTGGACTCATGTAGTACAAAACGTCATGAACAGTGGCGCTCAATGTCACACGCAGGCCACGAACACCATCCAAGGTGACTTTTTCGACTGCACTTTCACTACTAAGCTTCAACCCCTTTCTCCACTGTTATAAAAAGATATCATATCATATTCATGTAAGAATAAGCCTGAATATACACACCTCATGAAAAAATAAAGTATGGGCAAATATCATATTCAATTGCATATATACTTTACCTGGCATGGAATAAAGAGAACCCTTTGAATGCTTCTTTGGTATGGGCTTAAGTGTGTTTCGGCAAGACTTGCTGTTATCCTTCGGAAATCACCAACATCGTCAACCAAATTAGCTTTCTCCAATCTCTGTCCAATACCGTGAACCATAAAAACCAGATGGCCGACCGGCACCTGCGACAGGACAAGCAGTTAAAAGTCTCAATCAAATCATATTTTTTACAGAAATCTTAGATGTGTCATCTTTATTGTGAGAGAAAACTGTTCACTGCATCAATAACCAGTGTCCTAAATGGCGGTCGCCTAGGCCGCCTAGGCGGTAGGCGGTCTCTCTCCGCGCCGCTTTTCGGTAGGCGGTGGAGTAGGCGGCCAACGGAGGTTGGTGGCATAGGCGGAAGTGAGGCGGCGTAGGCGGACGCCTAGGCGGAGCAATACATAACAAGATATTTTGGCCAAAAAGATTTTGTAAGCATTATGGGCCTATGGTTCACTTTTACAAAACTAAAACTTTATAAATCTTCGTTCTACAACTTAGTTATGCATGAAACACCCTTAAATTATGCCATATTATGCACACAAAAAAGTAGTAAAATAGTAAATATGTTCAAAATGTATCGACCGCCTAGGCGGTAGGCGGACTCTCTCCGCCGCGCACCCGCCTACTGCCTTTTTAGAACCTTGTCAATAACACCTATTACGCAAAGATTGGCATCTTAACCAGCAGGCCAGCAAGCCTAGTTCTCTGAACTCAGGTAGCATCATTGTTCTATTGTTCATAATATCAATGATCTTTCCAGAAAATAAGGGAAAGAAAATTTCAAAGATCAATCGCTTATATATATATATATATATATATATATATATATATATATATATATATATATGCTTGTTTGTCAAGCTACAGGTAAATTTTTGAATTGTCTCATCTTGACATAAGATGGTGTAAGAGAGAGTTTCTATGCATATCTTTTATTGGGCCCCTTGTTTAGTCCCACCTTTGACAGGAAATAAAATGGGAGTCTCACCATCTCCTGTAACTATTTAATAACTCCACATCTCTGAAACTAATCCATTGAGTTATGCCTTATTTTCAACATGTATTGGAGCATAGATCATCTTGGACCAACCTCTTTACCTCAAAATTTTCTAAAACCCCAGCCTCCATCTTGACTAATACCAAACCATAGCCATCCCCATAAAGAATCTTACTCTAACCCTAACATGAGTGCTACTTGCACCCGATCCATCACCGAAAATCCGAGCCACCAACAACACCCTACCTCGAGCCCTAGAGCCACTTCACTTGACATCCGCCAGTGGCCCTCGCCGCCAACTACGACCTCCCTGCACCCTGATCTGACACCGAGCAGCCATGGCTGGCAACTAAGCAACACAATGCCAATGGCTCCAACCTTGTTGAAGAAGCCTGTACAGCCTTGACACTGCCTCGAGCCCTATTGGCACCCTCATTATACTAGAACCACCCTATTCTTCCCTCAACAGTTGCCACCAGCCCTCCCCACACCCTAATCTGATGCCGACCACTCCACACCTCTCCACAGCTGGCGACTACACAACACAAAGTCAAGGGCTCCAACCTCATTGAAGAATACTGTACGGACACGAGACCAGAAAAGCCAACTGCATCCCCACACCCTAATCTGATGCCGACCACTCCACACCTCTCCACAGCTGGCGACTACACAGCACAAAGTCAAGGGCTCCAACCTCATTGAAGAATACTGTACAGACACGAGACCAGAAAAGCCAACTGCAGACAACCAGCCTTGAAGCCGATGGGTCCGTCAATTTTTCATTTCTCATTTGATTTCTCTCCTCTTACTTATGTGTACACCTTCAACTTTTTCCAAAAAGGGCATCCGGTTGTATCTGTTTACAAAAACAACTTTTGATGACTTCTCAATTTAGCCAATTTTCTTTTTGTAACTCTCTCTTTCTCACAAATTTTCTTGTAAATCATCACAGTCTCACTCCCTCTCTATGTTATTTGTTAGCTCCTTATTGCTGTTTTTAATGCCATTGGGGAAGCTCTTCTACATCCTGATTGGTGTGCTTCTATGGATGACCAATGTAGGCTGTTCGGTCCAACAAAACATGGGCAGGGCACTCACGTGTTGGTTGCATATTGGTGTCTACAGTCGATCACAATCAAGATGGTAATATCGAGCGTCTGAATGCTCGTCTTGCTGCCAAGTATTTCACTCAGTGCTATGCGATAGACTAGAAGGAAACCTCTTCTCTTGTGACAAAGTTGAACATCTTTCGGGTTCTCCTCTTTGGATATCCAACCATAGAGAGATGGTCACTACATCAACTTGAAATCAAGAATACTGGGTATCTGTCGAGCAATTTCAATGGCAAGAAAGTAATGGAGACAACCTAGATCCTCGATACGAGTGACTGGAAAGAAGAGCTTTAGTCTTGAATATGCTAGTCATTACCGGTGATAAGGATGCCATACACATAGAAGAGGAGAATGGCCTATCCTTGACATCAACAGTGGATGAAGAGAGGAGAGTCACCAAAAAGAGAAACCAATTTCCTACAAAACTTGGTCGAACTTGTCGAACCATGCTAGGAAGACTTCGTTAGGCCATAGATAGACATGCGTAGATGACAGACAAGGTTCTCCCATGCATTCATAGCCAAGTCATGCCATGCATATATACTATGGTCTCGGAGCTTAATCGGATCAAAAGTCTTTTTGATGGATCTTGGTTTTCATGGATCTTGGTATTCCCTCTACGCTATAGTGCCTCTATTTTGTTATAATAGAGCTGTTAATCATATCTTGGTATTCCCACTACATCTCAAACAGCCAACATGAGCTTGGGACAACCCGGTCGACTGGTAGGTTGGCCAATTGGCCAAGTCAGCTGGCAACAACTACCTTGTCGTATTGAGGGTGGTTGTTTTCCTTGTGTGCTCTTCCACTTCTTAGGGACTACATAGGCATCCTCCACTATGGAAGAGGCCATAACATAAAGATCTTCCGGGATCAATAACCAGGTGTTTTCATTTTTAAATCCCATCATTACCATATGTTCTGATGTTACAACAAGGACTAAATGGTAACTGGAGACATAATATAAAAGCTTAGTGGGGTTTCCTGCGACTGCATTTAGAATTAGGGGTGAGCGTTCGGTTTACTCGGTTTAAACCGAACCTAAATAATCAAAACCGAAATAAACCGAAATTCTAAACATTCAAAACCGAAACCGAACAGAATAAGCCAAAACCGAAACCGAAACCGAACCTAATCGAATAATCAATTCGGTTTATTCGGTTTAAACAATTCCTGTTGTTTAATTGGTCGGATCCAAAGTTGGAATCGTGGTTAAATTATACACATATTTGTTGAAATTTGAAGTTGTACACAAAGTTGGACAAGTTGTTAAACTATCAAAGTTGGACTTCAAAACACATACATAGAACTATTGTTTTCAAAATATACATATTTTTAATCACAAAATATGCATAGAAATTAGAGTATTTATATAATTGTACATCTCTTATTCGTTTTCGGTTTTGGACCGAAACCGAATAAGGAATTTTACTATTTTCAAAACCTAAATTGAACCTATCGGATTTCTAGGGAATAAATTAGAAAGTTTTATTTGAAAATGAAATATGAAATTACTACCAGATTTCTAGGGAATGTATTAGGAAGTTTATTTGAAATCTGAAATTACTATTTCAGATTCTATTCCCTGATTTCTAGCCTAGAGATTTGTTGATTTGAATTGGGATTTAAATTCCTGATTTATGGCCTTCCTAATTTGGTGGCCTTCCTCTACTATTTATTTTGTAATCTTCTCTCATGAATGATAATAAGAATGATTATTCTTCTTGTCAAAAAAACCTACATGGTATCAGAGCTAGGCAAAATTGGGCAATTGACTGGCAAAATATCGAAACCTGCTACTGGTGACCCTAATCAAAAATGACAGTCCAAAAATTCTCTTGTTATTGCTTGGCACATCAGTTCAATGGAACCTGCTATTGGAAAACCTCACCTATTTCTTCCTACTGCAAAAGATGTTCGGGAGGCCGTTCGAGATCTTTATTCGGGTCTAGAGAATTCTTCTCAAATTTTTTAGTTGAAAACTCGACTCTGAAAATCCAAGCAAAATGATCGTGATGTTACTACTTATTACAACGAATTGGCATCTTTATGGCAGGAACTTGATCAGTTTTATGATGATGTTTGGGAGAATTCGAACGACTCCGCTCGTCACATGAAGAGAGAGAAAAACGACAGGATTTACATGTTTTTAGCTGGCCTTAATCAGAATTTGGACGAGGTCTGAGGCCGCATTCTCGACAGGAAGCCATTGCCCTCTATTCGTGAAGTTGTCTCTGAAGTTAGACGTGAGGAGTCAAGGAGAAAAAATTATGCTAAACAACACCGAATCTGGTTTTGACCTGGAACCTGATAGCTCTGTCCTTTTGTCAAGAGGTGTTGATTCTGACAACGATGGGCGTAAGAAACCGTAGTGCGAGCATTGCAAAAAATCATAGCATACGAAGGAGACGCGCTGGAAGTTTCATGGTAAACTAACAAATTGGGAACCAAAATCCAAACGTGATGGTCGCGCCTACCAAGCCACTACTGAAGAGACTCAGGAGCCTTCTACCAACTCGGATGCAGTCCCTTTTTCCAAGGAGCAATTAGAGCACCTGCACAAATTGTTTCAATCTCCAAAACTGTCCTTAACTCTGTCTTGTTCTTTGGTACAAAAGGGTAACTCTCTTGCTACTGCTTTTTTAGGTGTTATTCCTAACTTGGTCTTTCTTGGATAATTAATCCGGCGCAACTTATCATATGACCAATTGCTCCAAATTGTTCTCATCCTATAGTCCGTGTGCAGGCAATAAAAAGGTCAAAATTGCATTGTTCTCATCCTATAGTCCGTGTGCATGCAATAAAAAGGTCAAAATTGCAGATGGTCACTCTCGGTAATTGCTGGGGATAGGAACTATCAAACTCACTTCGTTGTTAACCCTCCATGATGTGCTCCATGTTCCCAATTTGTCTTGCAATTTGTTGTCCATCAGTAAAATACCTATAATCATCAGTGTCAAGATAATTTCTACTCTTCTTATTGTGAGTTTCAAGAATTGACCACGGGGAGGATGATTGGATGTGCTAAGGAAAAAAGATAAACTCTATTATTTTGACAACGGACCGAACTCCAGTAGACGATGTCAGAGTCCTTAAATTCTATTTCTGTTTCCAAAATAATGATATTATGTTATGGCATTATAGGTTAGGCTATCCTAGCTTTCAGTATTTAAGATACTTGTTTCCTAATTTATTTCGGAATAAGATTCCATCTTCTTTTCAATGTGAAGTTTGTCAGTTTGCTAAACATCATTGTGCATCTTTTTCCATCCAACCTACAAACCCACTATACCATTTATTGTTATTCATAGTGATATATGGGGGCCATGTAAAATATCTACATATTCTGGAAAAAGATGGTTTGTGGCCTTTATAGATGATTACACGAGATTAAGTTGGGTTCATTTGATGAAGGAAAAATCTGAAGTGGAAATAATTTTCAAAAAAATTTACACCATGGTACAAACACAATTTCAATTCGAGCAGGCTACCATGAGACAAAAGATCTTCTTTCTAAAGAGATTCGGAACTATTATCTGTCCAAGGTCCAATATTGAAATCATTTCAGAAGTTTTCCCTTACTTTGTCCATGTCACAAACAATTCGAAATACCTCGACTTTTTCAGAACAGGTCCGAGTCAAATAGCAATGATTCGAAGCACTTCTTTTTACATTACACTATTTCGGAAACCCAAGGACTCGATCGTATGGATATGTAAAATACAGGATTTCCAATCCTAGCAGAAAAAGGAGGGAAAGGATACTCAATTTCAAGTGAGTAAACAGAATTCCATACTCGATCTCATAGATACATATAGAATTTTGTGGAAAGCCGTATTCGATGAAAGTCGTACTCCTGTAAATTCAATGGGATGAATTGCATTCTGCTGATACTGAATCAGATCAATATTATGAATAACAATATCTGATCTATCAAATCGATTCATCGTCGAAAATGAAATAGTATAACATAGAAAAATCTTTTATTCATACTAAATCAAAAATGCCGTTTTTGATTGGATCATAAATCCTATCATTGGATTTTCATCTTTTTTTTTTCACTTTTCTTTTCTATAACCTATTATCTTCCTTATACAATTCTACTACTTATACATACAATAGTATATTACAAATACATACAATTATGAGGTATCATATGACCGGTATTCTATGGGTCATACACAGATCCAACCAAATATTGCGCAGTGACAATGGTCGAGAATACTTCAAAACATGTTGAGCCAACTTTTTCTTGAAAAATGAATTGTCCATCAAAGCTCTTGTGTTGACACTCCGCAACAAAATGGTTTGACTGAAAGGAAAAAAAAACACTTATTGGAAGTAACTCGGACATTGTTGTTTACCAATAAAGTACCTAAATACCTTTGGGGTGAAGCATTGCTTACTGCTACTATATCATAAATAGAATGCCTAATAAGGCTTTAAGCTTTGAAACACCTTTTGATGTTTTTCATAAATTTTATCCAACAAATCGACTTTCTTTACCACTAAAAATATTTGGTTGTACCGCTTTTGTTCATATTCATGGTCATAATCGAGGAAAACTTGAACCACGAGCCACAAAATGTGTGTTTGTTGGTTATGCTCCCACTCAAAAGGGGTATAAATGTTTTGAACCCATTTCCAAAAAAATGTTAACTTTTTTTGAATTACTTCCCTATTTCACACCTCATCTTCGGGAGGGGGGAACCAAAATAAAGATTCGGCTGTATTTTATGATCTTTTCCAAATTGAAGAAGACTCACTTATACCAGGTGAAAGTGAGTTGAGTTTTTTAAATACTGAAAAGGCAGGTCCTCCTACAATGCCATCTTATGATGTTCCTATAACGACTAACGAAGGAGAAATAGGAAAAAACAAAATAGTTGGTACCTTTTGACATCGTCTACTCAAAAGAGGACAACTCAAAAAAAAGTTCTTTCAATTCCCTGCACTGCCCAGAATCCTAAACCCTCCAGGTAACGTCCTCACCGAGCCTTTACCTCATGTTCAGCCCATTTGTCTTTTAATTTTGAATCCTCTAGTTCTGAACCCGAGTCTGGTTCCAATCATGAGGTTGTTGATGATTCTGAACTTCTGATTGCTATTCAGAAGGGTGTGAGGTCTTGCACCCAGCATCCGTTGCCCAATTATGTGTCATATGAAAATCTCTCACATTTTTCGTGCCTTTACCTCACAATTGTCCTATATGGAGATTCCTAATATTGTGCAGGATGCATTGAAAGTTCCTGAGTGGAAGGAAGCTGTCTTCGAGGAGATGAAAGCTCTTGAAAAAAATGGCATGTGGAAATTAGTTGATCTACCAAGAGGAAAGACAATTGTAGGATGCAAATGGGGTTCACAGTCAAGTTAAATCTGATGGCTCTCTAGAACGATATAAAGCTCGATTGGTTACCAAGGATTCACTCAGATATATGGCATTGATTACTTGGAGACATTCACCACAATCGCAAAGCTAAACTTTGTAAGAGTTCTTTTGTCACTTGCAGCTAATTGTGACTACCCCTGCAACAGTTGGGCACAAGGTTGTAAAAGGCGCTAGGCGGTAGGCGGGCGGCCACCTACCGCCTGCCTAAGCCGCCTAGGCGGGGCCTAGGCGGCCTTCTAATATTAGGCGATCACCGCAAAAAATATAAGAATTAAAATATGTTAAAGTGAAAATTATACCCAAATTTAAAGTTTCTCATAATAACTAAACAAAGTCAAATTCATAGTTCAAGACACATAGACAAGACTACAAGTTCAAACATAATTCAAGTAGCTAACAATATTATAGCAACAAAATAAGAATATCTCCTCTCTTTCTTCTAAGTGTCCGTCGGCATGGATCCCACTTCTTCATTTTCATAATCAACAAAAGCCATAGAAGGACCATCAGATTCACACTCAATGTCCTCATCTCCTTCATCTTCGGTTTCTGATTCAACTTGTTCTGGCACGACATTTCTGCAACTTCTTCTAGGTTGTAAGTAGTCGTCCGCACCCGATGCTTGTCCAACCATTGTCCAAGTAAGTCCCTCATGTGGTCCACTCTATCTTCATCATCATCTCCACCCTCTACAACCTATCCTTGAGTATGGATTGGCTCACTAGAATGTAGTACATCATCTGTCACTTCTCTTTTCTTCTTGTTTATGAGTTTTGCATTAAATTGCACATAGACTAGATTGTTCAACCTTTCCACATCTAGCCTATTTCTCTTTTTTGTATGTATCTACATAAAAAAAATATAAACGACAAAATTAGATATTGTAGGAAATATGAATCGTTGAAATTAATAATGAAGTAGTAAATTACAAGTATTTTAATTATATTAAACTTACCCTTCAAAGGTGCTCCAATTTCTCTCACATCCGAAGAACTAGTGTTAAAGCTAGAATTCTTTTTGCAATTTTCAACAAGTTGGGAGTAGAACCTCCATAGTTTGACCACCAAAGTACTATTGATCAAAGTAAATTAGTAGCAAATAAAATTTCAATGAAACTTAAGACACATTATTAAATAATTATACCTGGATTATACTTGTCATCATTGTTTGTACATCCTTTTAGTGCTAAGGCTCTTCCAAATGAACCCTCTCAGCTTGTATCTTCCTAGCTCTCATTCATGATTTGATCTTGCATGTCCAAATCGTCGGACGGAGAAGAAAGTCTCAACACATTGTATAAGACCATCATTAAGTGTTGGATTATCAAAGCTACTAGTATCCTTATATGCATAATAAGGATTCAGTAAGTAGCCCCGCCAAAAAAAAAAAGAACGAAAAAGAGAAAAGACCTGGGGAAGCGGTGGGCCTGGGGCTGCTGCTTCTTTACTTCTGTGGTTGTTGCTGCTTCTTTCCTTCTTCTTTCCTTCAGAAAAAGACAAAAAGTCAAAAAAGAATATAAAAAAAACGTGAGGAGAAGAAGACTGAAGAAGAGGAGGAGAAGAAGAAGAATGAAGAAGATGAGAAGAAGAAGAAGAATACCTGGGCTGCTGCTGCTCTTTCCTTTTCTTTTTTCGTTTGGGGCTGCAGCGGCTGCTGCTCCTTAGGAAAAAAGTATCGGGTATCGGGTTATCGGGTATCGGTGCTGCTGCTGCTTCTTTCTTTTTTTTAGGCGGCCGACTTTTTGTCCAGGCGCCATGTCCTAGGCGGCCGCCTCTTCTCCTGGAGCGCCTAGGCGGCCGCCTAGACCGTCTTTTCCCCTTGACCGCCTACAGGCCGAGCCTTTTCCCCTTGAGTGCTGAAATTTGGG
>JANAVB010015923.1:0-63216 GCA_029216955.1 Iris pallida
TCCAACTCTCGCAGTCGCTCACCATGCGCAGTAAGGGTACTCACCACCTTCTCAGTATACTGAGCGAGTGAGGCAGATATGCTCCTCTGCGATCCACCAGCTCGACCTGTCTACGCTCTGTTCGCTGCGTAGACTCGGTGAGCGTCTACAAGCTGGCAGCTGTAGCCTGATGCAGACTCATCAGCTGTAGCACCCAATTTCCCAATGAGGGTAATTTTGAAATTTTGTGTTTATAATTATTTTAATAATGATATTTAATTCATGATATGATTTTTGATTTTAAATTATTTAAATTATTTAAATCAATGAATTGTGGTTTTGACGTTTTGCTAGTGAAACCCTAGAGACTGTTTGACTAGAGCCTAACCATGTGATTATGATATTTTAATATCATTTTTTGCCTAAGAATATTTTTGCATTTGACCTCTTTGAATTATTTGATATTATTTTTTATTTATGATATTTTTGGGTTATTTGAGTCGGGTTCGAATTTTAACTCAATCCGACTTGAAACGGGAACCCGGGGGTAGTTTGACTCTAGTGGGACCCACACACTAGTTAGGCATGGCCCACATGATATTAATTTTAGTCCACATGATAGAAATATTTTAGTTAGAGGTTAGACTAATTATTATGGATAAGGTTAGTGTGATTAGAGACTTTAGAAGACTAATTTAGCCACAACCAATTAGCCCTTTCCTAATACTCTTAGAATAGGTTAGTGGGGCATTTTGGACCTTACCATAATAGGACAAATAGCCCCATATGGCCAGCCACTTTGGGAGAGTATAGGCTCAAGTTCATTTCATTATTCTCCACACTCTCTCTTGTTCTTCCCCAAATTCCTAGGAGCAATCCCTAGCAATTTCTCCACCAAATCCTTCCATTTGCTACCAAATCTTCTTCTTTCCTTCTTCATTCTAGCCAAAAAGGAAGCTACCCAGTTTGGGAGATTCGGAGCTCGTTGTGTTCTTTTGGAATCTCTACGTGTCGGTGTCGCTCCGGGAAGACTTTTCTTCGATTCGATCCAGGAGGTATAAATTCCTCTCTTTTCATTCCTCATGTATATAGGTCTATTTTGAACCCATAGGAATGACCCATGGTTGTATCTCCATTGTGTCCATTTCGTGTCCATTTGGAGGTCATAGGAGTGTCCTTTGTGTGTTTGTGTCCATGTGGAAAAATCCCAAATTTGGACACACTATGTGTTGTTGTTATGTATGAATGAATTATTACATGTTTAATCTCATATTTTTGTATTGGAGATGTGTTCTATAGTGTCTGATTATATATTAGTGTAGAGAGTGAGTTCTTGATATATTATGTTATATACTTGTGTTCTTTTGTCTCAAACTACCAAATCCGTCATGATTTTTATCCACGTTTTAATTTCAGCCATAACTTAGAAATGTCATAACTTCTAGCTCAAAGCTCGATTTTAATCTCCCGTTTTTTTTAAAGCGCGTATTGAAGTTAGCTTTCCAAAAACATGTATTAATAGGCCTAATTCTTTCTGTAACTTTCTGGAGAATTATTTGAGTATCAGCTATACGAAAACAAACGCGTTCTCAGTGTTTTCGTGATTCCGGAAGTTTTCGGAAACGAAAACGCGATCCGTTTGAAGTTTCAGAAAGCTAACACTAGATCTATACATACTTTAATCCTAGATTTTAATTCATGCTGAGATGGTACAGTATTGATTATTAGTAGGAGTTACTATTCGGCATATGCATTTTGTGCACCCTGTGTGTAATATAATGTTCTATTTGATTTAACCCATGTTAATGTATATACATTATGTAATTAAATAGAGAATGCAAGCATGAGTAAATATTTAAATAAATGATGTATGAGGTGTAAGTATCCTATTTAATGTAAGCATGTATAAGTATGACTTGTATTGAATATGTAGGTTCCATAGTATGTAATGTATGGTGCATATAGCAGTACAAGAGAATAAATGAATGATGAATGAATGCAAGCAGGAATGTAATATAATAATATTATATATGCAATATACAAGTTAATGAGATGTAATGTTCTATGTTAACACAAATCCTATACCTCATGTACCCCCTTACACTATATTGACACTCACACTTGACACATTGTTCACTTACACTTTGACACTCTTTGATATGTATACACTATGTATGCCCATTTAACCCTCACTTGCCCCTTTGCCATGTTCACATACACACACATAGCCTCTTAAATAAGTATTTATGAATTAGTTAGCTATGTACGTATATATATATATGTTAGCATATTGTGTTGTAATATATAAGTTTATATAACCATTTGAAATGCCATGATTATAAACCTAATGTTGAATACCAATATATGCATGTGTATATATGTGTAGACATATATAGCTTAACGTAATAGATTACCTAGTGTAATCCAATGTGAATTCTTGCCTATTTGAGTATTGAATAATTGCATGCTATATAAGTTGGGTATATTGGCTTGTATAGCCTTGTATTGATGTGCTTGCTAGGATAGTCTTGGTTAGGCCTAGTAAGACTTGCTGGGTTAGGACATGATCTAGTTTGACCTAGTTTGACGTGCAGTTGACCAGAGTTGACCAACGGTTGACTTTGGCCTAGTTTGACCTAGATTCATGCAGAATGCATTGTGCTTATATTACCCTTCTGGACATGTTGTGACTTGTGCTGTTCTAATTAGGAGCCAGACACCTCTCTTCGGACAGTATCTTTACCTTGGACATTCAGATATCAGGCGAGTACATTCTCTGATCTTTTATACCTGTCTGGATTATATTCTTGCTCTAGGTTACTCTATTTGATGCTGACACGTATCTTCACGGATTAGTACGTACTATATGGATCCTTTTTTGAGATGTTATCCCTCTACGGGTGCATCGGGTATTTCATGTTCATGTACTTTATCATGTGCATCAGGTACTCCTTGTACTCGTACTAGTTCATATTTTACATGTTCTCATGTGCTTCATGTGCTTCATGTGCTTTCATGTGCTTATCATGTGCCTCATGTACTACTCATTACATGAGTTCACGTATCTTAGCTGTATTCATGTGCTTATGACATAACTTGAACGGATCCTTGTGTATTGATTGGGGCGGGGTGAGTAGAATTGGTTATGTGATCACTATCCCCAGTAGCTGTATTCATGTGCCTCCTTATTTGTATTCATGGCCCCCAAGCCGTTTACATAACTATTGTGCTCTAAATCACGTAGCCACTTACAGTCTCTACTATCATGTATTTACTTTCAGTTATAAAATATCTTATGTTTACGTACTTCCTATTCAGCACTTCCTGTATTTTACTCTATTGCATGATTTATACTCCTAACCTGCTATGAACTGTTTGAGATATGTGCTCGTTCCCGTCCTGACTGGACCTGTTGATAAATTTTACAGATAGCTTGGAGGTTGCCTGCTAGCCTAGAGGAGACACATTAGAGGTTGTTTAGATAGTTATTTTAATTATCTGGAGTTGTATTTACTTTATGGATTACTGTATCTGAGTTTGGAGATTTGTAATATATTTTTGGATTTGTGTATCTTAGACACTTAGATTTCTCTCTGTTGTACCTCTTTTGGATTTCATGTTTATCTATCCTTATCATGCTCTACCTTAGATGTGATTGAGTCTGTACCTGCTATGTCACCCCATTCGGGGAGTATAACTTTTAGCCTTATACTGTTAGATGCATGAGACCTAGGACAGCGTTCTACCGCCGACACTGCAGCATAGGCTGGACGTACCCACTTTCGTGCCCTAACTCTAGGGTGCGGGTCGTGACACGTTTTTAGTGGTGGCCCATGCAGGTCGAGATTCGCATAGTACGATTTCGTAGTAGCGCAACGACTTAGTTGTACTACTACGATCCTGCTATAGGTTTATAAATTAAGATGTTAGGATGAAGGATACTCAATCACTGTTAGGATTCCTTGAGAGATTCCTGGGATGACCCTTGAGAATCTCATTTTGAATTCCGATTTAAACTCCTTTTCCTTGTTTTGATTCACCTTTTTCCTTGATTTGAATTTGATTTTGTGGATTCATTGTAGAACTTTGAATCCTGGTATTAGTTGATGATTTTGATAAAATTTTGTAGTTGTTGATTTAATTTTATATTTAGATTAATATTTTCAAATCCAAGGTACTCAATCACACTTAGGATTCTTTGAGAGATTTCTGGGACGACCCCTGAGAAACTCATTTTGAACTTCAATTGGAATTCTTTTTCCTCTTGTTTGGATTTACCCTCATTCCTTGCTATTGAATTTAAGCTTGATGGGTTCCTCTCGTTTGAACCGATGAGAAGAACATATTTTCATTATTCTTTCTCGCCATTATTCTCTTGCATTCTTTTTACCTCTTATCTTAAACTCTGTCTCATTACATTAATTACCCATATCTTGTCGTCCCTACCAGATGTACTTTGAAACCCTTGAATCTTCGTATCTTTGTATGGGGAAGGCTAAGGAAGTGACGTAAATTATGTAGCTCAGAGAAGACGTAACTGGTTATTTTATGATGATCTAAAGAAAATCAAATATGGAGTGTTCCATATGGAAACTTGAGATAGAAATGTGGTAAAGGTCTCGAATAGAATAAAGATGTATACTGCCAATCTGGAAATAATTATATTTAGAAAAATTTTGGGGTTATGAGATAGTTTATAGGTGTATTCAAAACTAATGAGGATATCAGAGGTCAACCTAGTTTTGAGAACTTAGAAAATCTTGGTTATTGATTCTGGGGAAAACTTTTACTCTGAGGCTATGTAGAAGGTTAGTAATGGAAAAGAGAAGTTAATTGTGTTTAATAAGGATATTAAACAAGATGTTGCAAGGAAATGACTAGGGATAGAGAGAACACAAAGTTATGGAAGTTTAGAGATTGTTGTGAAATATTTTTAGGAGAATAATTCAAGGGTGTATGTCGAAGAAAATACGGAAGTTAATTTTATGATGGAAGATAAGTTTTGTAAGGCCTAGAGATTTAAATTAAATAATACGAGGAGAACAATTTGAACAAGTTCAAGGAATTCGTAAACGGGATTTAGAGGTTTTGGGTCAAATTTAAGACAAGGTGAAAGAACTTGGAAATTTAAATAAATGGTTAATGTTGATTCCTAAATGTGAGGGTTGTGCTTCAAGAGTGATGTTTGGAAATTGGGAATTGCCTACGGTAGTCATGGTAAGGGTTTAAGTAAAGGTTAAATTTCATATGGAGACTGGTGAGGTAAAGATGATTGGCAAGTTATGACCAGATGAACTTAAGAGTATCAGAAGCAGATGACTAACTCGATCTTCATTATTTTTGTGCATTAATTACCACCTCTTGAACTCCCACTTTCTAATTGAGATCCTTGACGTTCCTTATCGTGACTTTGATATTCGGAATGTAATACTAGCTGTTACTCTCCAACAAATCTTATATGCAAGACCTAGACGAGCTCACCTTCGTGTAGGTATATCATGTCCCACTAAAACCCGTCTTCTTGTACTCTATTCTTTTGATATAATTTTCTGGTCAACTGGCTAAACTATAACCTCTACCATTGTACTAAATTTCTTCTTATTTCAATTAAAAATCCAGCCTTGACTCAATTCTTTCGACCCGACATGTGATGGTGTTCTACTTGTTTCTTTAGATGCTTAACCTTGTACCTTATCTGATTACTTGACCCGTTGTTAAGAAACTTGGACTATGTAATTCCTTTCATCATTACCACCCTTATATCTTGTGCAGCTAAATTAGCCTTAGTTTTGCAAGCTTATCTATTTTCGAGCTTGGTCATGACATATTTTATTGGGTGGCCATCCACTAACATATTGTCTAATCAGAACCGGTACATGATGGTCAGATCAACCTATTGCACTTTGATTCACTTTTTATGTATCAATCTACGAGAATGGAGACATAGTTAAACTTCACCCTAGAGTCTCATTCGCGACAGCCTTGACAATTCTCCTTGAAATCTTTTCATCGCCTATGAACCTCGTATTCGTACTCAGTCGAATTAAATTTGATCATGACCTGAACCTCCATCATTGGATGCTCGTGCTCATACTTTGATTTTATTGATTTCCCTTCTTGCCCAAATCTCGTTTTATCCTGAAATTGATCAACTTAGATCGTGTCAAGACAAAAATCTATTTGCGATTTATTGTGCCTAAATTTTTAATTTTTGCCATTTTATGGAATAGTAACCTTTTAATAATTTCTTAGTTGCTTGTTAATGACCAATTTTTATAGGATGGTAGACAGCCCTACAACCTTGATGATTATTGTTCCCTTACCTTCCCAATTAGGACACCATAGATTGTTTGTGTGTTGATACCATAGTACTATTTTGACCTAGAATGATTAGTGTACCTAGGTGAGACTTCCAACTGCTATGGTATGCCCTGGCCTTGTATACTATTCCTTCAAATTGCATGATTTAGATAAAAAAAAATTTCAGACCTTGATTGTTGGGAAATAGGGACGTCACCCCATTAGTATCAGTTGTAGATATATAGGTTTGTCCTTGATGTGGGGATGTGTGTCTATAAATATGTAGCTTATGAGATTTATGAGAGATTATAGTATCAGCCTTGATAGGATGTACTAGTCTTTTGGTGAGTATAAATGTGTTATGAGAGATAGGGGCCTATATGTCTTAGTAATGCATCGTTCCTATGGTAATAGATATATTAATAGATGGTTAATAGGAAGATAATAATTTGAGCATACCTATAGCCTATGATCAGTTCCTTTTCATCCTTAGTTAAGACCACTTTAAAATAGGTCCAATCCCTTGGATATAGGTTCCAGTCCATATTTTATTGAAGTTCCATTACCGCCGTACAGCAGAGCAGTATTGAAGGTATTCCTAGATTGACACTTTTTAGATGTCCGTTTATTATTCCAGTGTTAGGAAGTGTTACCTTAGATATTGGATAGGGTAGAGGCTCTAGAAGGAGTACTATCGATCTTAAATTTCGAGGACGAAATTTTTCTAAGGTGGGTAGAGTTGTAGCACCCAGTTTCCCAAATGAGGGTAATTTGAAATTTTGTGTTTATAATTATTTTAATAATGATTTTAATTCATGATATAATTTTTGGTGATTTTAAATTATTTTAAAATTATTTAAATCAATGACTTGTGGTTTTGACGTTTTGCTAGTGAAACCCTAGAGACTGCTTGACCTAGAGCCTAACCATGTGATTATGATATTTTAATGTCATTTTTGGCCTAAGGATATTTTTGCATTTGACCTCTTTGAATTATTTTGATATTATTTTATTATTTCTGATATTGTTTTGGGGTTATTTGAGTCGGGTTCGAATTTCAACTCAATCCGACTTGAAACGGGGACCCGGGGGTAGTTTAAATCTAGTAGGACCCACACACTAGTTAGGCATGGCCCACATGATATTAATTTTAGTCCACATGATAGAAATATTTTAGTTAGAGGTTAGACTAATTATTATGGATAAGGTTAGTGTGATTAGAGACTTTAGAATGACTAATTTAGCCCCAACCAATTAGCTCTTTCCTAATACTCTTAGAATAGGTTAGTGGGGGCATTTTGGACCTTACCATAATAGGACAAATAGCCCCATATGGCCAGCCACTTTGGGAGAGGATAGGCTCAAGTTTTTTCATTATTCTCATCCACACTCTCTCTCTTGTTCTTTCCCAAATTCCTAGAGAGCAATCCCTAGCAATTTCTCCACCAAATCCTTCTATTTCGCCACCAAATCTTCTTCTTTACTTCTTCATTCTAGCCAAAAAGGAAGCTACCCAAGTTTGGGAGGATTCGGAGCTCGTTCGTGTTCTTTTGGAATCTCTACGTGTCGGTGTCGCTCCGGGAAGGCTTTTCTTTGATTCGATCTACCGGGAGGTATAAATCCCTTCTCCTTTTCATTTCCTCATGCATATAGGTCTATTTTGAACCATAGGAATGACCCCATGGTTGTATCTCCATTTGTGTCCATTTCATGTCCATTTGGAGGTCATAGGAGTGTCATTTGTGTTATGGTTGTGTCCATGTAGGAAAATCCCAAATTTGGACACTATGTGTTGTTGTTATGTATGAATTTATTACATGTTTAATCTCATATTTTTGTATTGGAGATGTTTTCTATAGTGTCTGTATATATTAGTTAGAGAGTGAGTTCTTGATATATTAGTTATATACTTGTTCTTTTGTCTCAAACTACCCAAATCCGTCATAATTTTTATCCACGTTTTTAATTTCAGCCCTAAATTAGAAATGTCATAACTTCTAGCTCAAAGCTCGATTTAATCTCCTGTTTTTTTTAAAAGAAGCGTATTGAAGTTAGCTTTCCAAAAACATGTTTTAATAGGCCTAATTCTTTCTGTAACTTTCTGGAGAATATTTGAGTATCAGCTGTACGAAAGACAAACGTGTTCTCGGTGTTTTCACGATTCCGGAAGTTTTCGGAAACGAAAACGCGATCCGTTTGAAGTTTCGGAAAGCTAACACATAGATCTATAACATACTTTAATCCTAGATTTTAATTCATGCTGAGATGGTACAGTATTGATTATTAGTAGGAGTTACTATTCGGCATATGAATTTGTGCACCCTTGTGTGTAATATAATGTTCTATTTGATTTTAACCCATGTTAATGTATATACATTATGTAATTAAATAGAGAATGCAAGCATGAGTAAATGTTTAAATAAATGATGTATGAGGTATAAGTATCCTATCTAATGTAAGCATGTATAAGTGTGGCTTGTAATGAATATGTAGGTTCCATAGCATGTAATGTATGGTGCATAGTAGTGCAAGAGAATAAATGAATGATGAATGAATGCAAGCATGAATGTATAAATAATAGATGTAATACATATACAAGTTAATGAGATGTAATATTCTATGTTAACACAAATCCTATATTACCTCATGTACCCCCTTACACTATGTTGACACTATCACACTTGACACATTGTTCACTTACACTTTGACACTCTTTGATATGTATACACTATGTATGCCCATTTAACCCTCACTTGCCCCTTTGCCATGTTCACATACATACACATAGCCTCTTAAATAAGTATTATAAATATAGTTAACTTAGTTATGTATGTAAATTATATTATGTTAGCATATTGTGTTGTAATATATAAGTTTATATAACCATTTAAAATGCCATGATTATAGACCTAATGTTGAATACCAATATGCATGTGTATATATGTGTAAACATATATAGCTTAAAGTAATTGATTACCTAGTGTATATCTAATGTGAATTCTTGCCTATTTGAGTATTGAATAATTGCATGCTATATAGAGTGGGTGTATGTTGGCTTGTATAGCCTTGTATTGATGTGTGCTTGCTAGGATAGTCTTGGTTAGGCCTAGTAAGACTTGCTGGGTTTGGACATGACCTAGTTTGACTAGTACAGTTGACCAGAGTTGACCAAGGGTTGACTTTGGCCTAGTTTGACCTAGATTCATGTAGAATGCATTGTAGTGCTTCATATTACCCTTCTGGACATGTTGTGACTTGTGCTGTTCTAATTAGGAGCCAGACACCTCTCCTCGGACAGTATCTTTACCTTGGACATTCAGATATTAGGCGAGTACATTCTCTGATCTTTTCATACCTGTCTGGATTATATTCTTGCTCTAGGTATGAGCACCCTGAATTTCGGGTTAAAATTTTTCATTTTATTTTTTTTCCTGATTATTTGGTTTTGATAAATATTTTATTTTATTTATTTATCTGTAAGTGTACCTTTCATGCCATTGATATTTGGAGTATCAGGGATGTTCAATTATGGAAATCTTCTTCACGGGTTTTGGAGTGGACATAATACCTTCATGACGGTATATGGTGTCCCACCCAAACTTGTTCCCTTGTGCTCTTTCTGCTTCGCTGAACTTTGGGTCAATTTAGACCATTTGATTATTATTTATTCTCCCACTCTTTTCCTTGATCGTTTTCAGCGCGTTACCATGACATTTAAATTGGGAGCGCTAGACCAGTCAGTTTCTTGAAACCAACTCCTCATTGATGATCTACTCGAGACGCTCGTCACCCATGACCTTTGTGTCCCACTCAGACACGATTTTGAGCTCCATTTGATTCGTACAACTTTTCGACACGTGACCCGATTTTATTTCACGCCACGGCGTCACATTCATTTTCCAACTTGATTTGTGGGTCCCCTGTCGACCGAAACCTGTCAGCCCCAACTGTGGACATGGCCCACATTGAGCCTACTACCCGTCCGTCACTTGTGTCCCATTTATTGGAATTTCCATGTGCTACTTATTTACGCATGATCATCAACGTCTAATTTTAATTCGATTTTTGCACAATGTCCGGTTTTGACCCAATCCGGCTCCACCGAGTCCAGTCCAGCCTTGTGTTGCTCTCCACCGTGACGCCCTCATATTTTCTCGTCCAAAAATATTAGTACTCATTCTACCATTTTTTTAATTATTTATTGGAATTTTTCTTGAATTAAATCCTATAGGAATAACCCAATATTCCTATTTAAATTGTAGCCCTTGGATTTTCCCAAACTAAATCTCCTCCATCTATTCCTACCTATTCATTCTCACAGCCTCCTCCTCAATAGGGTGCCGGCCCTAAAATTTATGGGAAAGCATCTCTCTCTCTCATCAATAATGCTCTATCTCTCTCTCCCTTAATTATTTTTTTCCTATACAACCATACAAAACCGACAGCAGCATACTACATGCCACCACCACCATTGCTCGACCACCACATCCACTCCTCCTCCGTCTGGCAAACCCGACCATACCAGCCTACCCCGACCACCTCCTCCGCCGTGGGCGGCCATCGCCGCCACCACAGTGCACTCTTCCATCTC
The DNA here is from genome assembly GCA_029216955.1 of Iris pallida. NCBI lineage: Eukaryota > Viridiplantae > Streptophyta > Magnoliopsida > Asparagales > Iridaceae > Iris > Iris pallida. The sequence goes on from JANAVB010015923.1 coordinate 10,871, forward strand.
CTCCTCGATCTCCTCCTCCTCCATGAACACCAAGTCGACCATCCACCTTGTCAACCGACCACGATCACCACCACGTTCGTCGTGCCACCGCCTGGCCACGTGAGCGCTCTCGTCGCATCCGCGCGCAGCCCGCGCGGCGGGGGGGGAGAGCAACAGCAGCTGCCACAGCAGCTCGAGCCACAGTAGCAGCAGGCCGGAACTTCGCGCGCGTGCGGGCTTCGCCGCCGCCGCCGCCGGCAATTGCGCCGACGTGACCCGTGGTCGGCCTCCCCATGACCGACGAACCCTGGCGAGCCACCCTGTGGTCGCCACCCTCGTCCCCGACGCGCCGTATAGGCGATTCGTGCGTTTTGCACGACGTTCCGTCGTGACGCGCGCGAAATGAAGTTCATTTTGGCTCCCGTCGCAGAACTTCGCGCGCATTTTCTCGGAGATCCGACCGTTGGATCGGTGATTTCATCGCTCCGTCGCAATTTCGGTATATCCACCTTCATCCTGTCAATTTTCGTCCGTTAATTTATCGTTTGATACATGAAAACCGGCCACCAAGTTGACCGTTTAAATTGTATTAAATTTGGACAGTTTCGCGGGGCCAACTTCGTCAGCTTGTATCTCCTCCACCGCAGCTCCATTTGGCGTGCTACCAGTTCCGGTGCGAAGCTGGTATAACCCTCTTACTTTCCTCCAGTTTCGTTTCATTGTGAGCTTGTTTGATTGGTTGAATTCGACGCCAAAGTTGGTCGTCCGAATTCGTAATTTCCAACTTGTAAAATTCATTTTTGAACACGGGACTCCAGATTTCATTTCTGACACCACCATTAGATTCGTGGCGTCGTTCTGGCATGTTTTCATATAAAATTTGTTAGATTTGGAGAACGTGGGCCCGGGCACGTTTTTCGGTGCAAAGCGGGTCCCACATTCTGGGTCAACGGGACTTTTTGACGCCGGCTCATCGAATTCAATTCCGGATGTACCGATGAGTTCGTATCGTCATTCTGGACTCGTTGACATATAATTTGCTAGGTTTTGGTGGACATTGGGTCTGGCACGCATTTCGGTGCAAGTCGGATACCAATATCCGGGCCAACGGGTCATTTTGAGATCGGCTCATCGGAATCCAATTCCGAAGATAGTTGAGTTCGTATCATCATTCTGGACTCGTTGGCAGGTAGTTTGCTGAGTTTTGAGAACTTTGGCTCCGGTACGCATTTCGTGCAAACCGGAATTCAAGTTCTGGTCAACGGGCCAAAATGAGATCGGGTCAACGGAATCCAATTCTGGAGATACCGTTGGGTTCGTATCGACATTCTGGTTGCGTGGACTATAATTTGTTATATTTTATGGACTTGTTTTCTTGCACGTTTTTCGGTACAAAACGGCTCCGACACGGACACCGTTTTGACCCGAAATTACCTTTTTGCCCTTGTGTCCAAATTGGACCGTTGGGTAGGCTATTAGCTAATTTGACCATTCTCGACACGTTGGCGATGTCCATTTCATCGTCCGACAATATTTGTCGATAATTTCTCTGAGTTTAACCTTTTTATAATTAATTAATAATTAATTCATATAATGTTCGTATTTCGAGATTAGTACAACGAAACTGAGACCAGTCAATTCCAGTGATCTCACATCGCTGAAATTGACAAGTTGGATACGTGGATCACTATAATAAGATATCAACCTTACCGATAATCTTCTTATCTCGATTTGCGTGCCGTAAGTTTCGACGTACAAATAACGAAGTACACTTTAATAATTAGATTAGATTTACCCTGTTTGACCAGAGTTGACCAGTTGACCCAAAGTCAACTGTAAGTCAACACTTGACCTAGTTTGACTAGATTATTGACCGGAGTCGACCTAGAGTTAATTTGACTTAAAGAACCTAGAATAATATAGATTGCCTGTAGGGATTCATTTATTTCAACTTGAACACCTTGTAACCTGTGTTGCTTTAAATAGGACTCTGTGGCTTCAGTGGGACCCTCCTATGCTTGTCAGCTGTTCAGGTTATCGAGGCGAGTACATTCTCTGATCATTTCATATCCTGCTTAGAATTATTTCCTGCAGTAGATTACTTTACTTGTACTGTCACGTTGGTCACACGGATTGGTACTATATGGATCCTTTCTTGAGATGTTATCCTTAGGGAGCATCGGGTACTCTATGTTCTGTGCGTTTCACTTTCATAGCGTATCATATGCTTCTTGGTTCTTTGATCACTTACGACATGTACCCTCATGATCGTAGAGTCTTCCTGGAATCTTACACTGTTGGGTATCCCCCAGAATCCCATTTTTATGGGACTTACACTGTTGGGTTATCCCCAGAATCCCATTTTTATGGGACTTACACTGTTGGGTTACCCCCAGAATCCCCATTTTTATGGGACTACTATGTATCACCTTCGGGGTCTACCACCCTTCGGGGGCTTACCACCTTCGGGGTCTATCACCTTCGGGGTCTGCTACATAGCATCATATAACATAACCTGGCTGGATCCTTGTGTATTGATCGGGGGTACGGGGGAGTATTACATGTTCATATTGTACTCTGACTCACTAGTCACTGCTAGTTCCTATGTAAGTAGATATTTCTATTACAGTTCTCTCTCTGTTTTATACTGCACTTCTTTCAGTACTTGTATCTTACTTTACTGCATGTTCATATTTTTAACCTGCTATGAATTGTTGAGATGTACTGTGCTCGCTCCAGTCCTGACTGGACCTGTTGATAAATTTTACAGATAGCCTGGAGGTGCCTGCTAGCCTAGAGGAGACACAGTAGGGTTTGTTTAGGTAGTTACTTCTTTTGTCTGGAGTTGTATTTACCTTGTGGATTACTGTATCTTTATTTGAGTTTTGAGATGTACTTCTGGGTTCATGTATCTTAGACACTTAGACTTCTATCTCCTGTATTTATTTTGGATTTCATGTTTTATCTATCCTTATCATGTTCTACCTTAGATGTGATTGAATTTGTATCTGCTATGTCACCCCCATTCGGGGAGTATAAACTGCTTAGTTTATATTATTAGATGTTGTGACCTAGGACAGCGTTCTACCGCCGACACTGCGGCGTAGGCTGGGCGTCGTTACGTTCTCGTGCCCTAACTCTAGGGTGCGGGTCGTTACACGTTTTTAGTGGTGGCCCATACAGGTCGAGACTAAAAGTGTAGTGGTATTCGAACTAGAGTACCACTACAGCCTGCACTAGGAATAGGATTAGATACTCAATCACAGTTAGGAACCCTTGAGAGATTCCTGGGATGATCCTGGAGAATCTTATTTAACTTCGATTTGAAAACTCTCTTTTTCCCTTGATTTAATTTATTTTACTTTTGTTATTAAATTTAATTTTTATGGATTATTGTTGAAATTGAGTTTGTATTTATTTTGATGGAAGATTGTCGAATTTTGAATTTTGATGATAGCTGTTGCATCCGAGTTTGTATTTTGATGGATTTGTCATTTTTGAATTTTTGATGTTCGTTAATAAATTTGATTTGATTTTTGAGTATTCATTATTGATTTAATTTAATTTTTGGCAAGATGAAATTATATGGGCTAGGTCATCTATGTTATGGAATCTAGTCTTCTATAGTCACATTAGCCAGCATGGTGAGGACATATAGTCTGACTTGGATCTATTTCTCGGTGTGGGAATTTAAGGTTTTCGCAGCCAAGCTAGCGGCATCGCGAAAATGTTAAATACCACGATTCTAGAGGTATGTGCCTAAGTCGAGGACTCTGTGATTATCGTAGCCTTGCTTACTAGTATGACGAGAATTTAGAGTACCATGATTTTGGATAGACGCATATGATTATCAGATTGTACCTTAAATATTTTCAAACATGTTTTCTCTACTTTTGTTTCAGTCATTCAAAAAAAAGGATTATTTGTTTGTTTGTCTAGTTTCCTATTATTTAACTTAGGAGTAAGTTTAGTTGGTTTTATAAACCTTATGAAATTTCTTGCTATGAGTTTTTCATAATACAACGAATCGAAAACTTTGCTAGACTTTTATCTCAAATTTGATATTTAACTCTGGATTTTAAAATGGTTTCCTCTTTTAAAACAGATAAGCAGCACAGATTTTATTACCATTTCTTTTCCTGCCAATATTTATTTCCATCATTCCTTGTCTTATACAACTATCATGATTACATCAATCCCCTGTCTCGTATATAATTCTGTCAGCTATACCTTGAAAACTCTTGAACCTTCATACCATTTTGCTTGAGAAATGTTGAAGAAGTGGCGTAAACCATCTAGTAGAAATGACGTAAGGTAATTGGTTATTATGTGATAATTTTGTAGGAATCAAAATGTTGGATGTCAAAAAATTTTGAGATAGAAATGTGGTAAAGGTTTAGAATGGAATTGAGTGATAAATGTTATCAATTTAGAAATAATTGCAAAATTTTGGTTATGAGTAATTCATGGATGTATTTCAAAACTAATGAGGATATCAGAGGTCAACCTACTTTTGAGAACTAGAAATCTTGGTTATTGATTCTTGGGAACTATTACAAGGCTATGTAGAAATTTAGAGATGGAAATGAGAATTTGATTGTATTCTATGATTATGCGAAGTTGAACCAGATATTTTGAGAGGGTGACTAGAGACAAAGAGAACACAAGGATTTTACGTTATAGAAATTATTTTTGATGATTAGGAGAAATTGTGGAATTTAAAAAGGATAATATTTGAAGATAAACGTTGAGGAAATTATGAAGGTTGATTTATAAACAAGAATAAAATTTTGTGTGACATAGTGGTATTGGAGTTTAGTAAATGCGAGACTTGACTTAAACAAGTACAAGGATTTTATAAACTGAATTTAGAGGTTTCAGATCTAAATTAAAACGAGGTGAAGGAATTTGGAATTTTGGTTAAACGAATAAGTGTTGACTCCTAAATAAGAGGGGTATGTTCGGGGAAAAATATTTTAGAAGTAGAAAATTTGTCTATGGAGATCATGGTAAAGGTTAGATGACTAAAGGTTATAAAATTTCGATGATAGTTATATAGAGATTGATTTCATATTGGGACTAGTGAAAAATATATATATATATATATAATATATATATAATATATATATATATATATATATATATATATATATATATATATATATATATATATGATTTAGCAAATGACAGACTTGATGGTATTAGAGAGAGATGATTAACTTGACTCCTTATGAAATCTTCCCTTGTTTTTCCCCAAAGTGTTTTCAATATCATTGAATCCTAGTTTCCTTAATCACGACCAAATCGACTTCGATTATCTTTCTTATCATAATTATATCTTGGTTGTACTTAATTTTGATTGTGACCCGAATCTCTATCCTTGTATGCTCTTCTCAGACTTTGTTGAACCTGTCCTCCACATTGCCTAAATTTTGATTTTCCAATTTGATCAACTTAGATCGTATCGAGAATAAATATTTTAATATATTGTGATTGGATTTTTCATGCAAGTGACTTTCATTCTTAACTTTGATTTTGATTTTTCTGAACCCTTTAAAGATAATTGGTAGTTACTTTCTTTATTTTTATGATAAATACCAGTTTTCATATAGGATGGTAGACTGCCTTACAGTTTTGATGGTTTGTTATTTTTGTAACTTTTGTTTAGCACCCTAGACTGCCTGTGTGTTTTGATACCTATGACCCTTTCGGTTAACATGACTAGTATACCTAGATGAGACTTCTTGTCACCGTATAACATGACCCTGTTGTGTCCTTTTGATGGTATGCTTTGTTTTAATCTGGGACTTTGATTGTTGGGGTTTGACCTAGAGGGACTATGGACAGTTTAATTTCGAGGACGAAATTTTTATAAGGTGGGTAGGATGTGAGCACCCTGAATTTCAGGTTAAAATTTTCATTTTATTTTATTTTCCTGATTATTTGGTTTTGATAAATATTTTATTTTATTTATTTATCTGTAAGTGTACTCTTTCATGCCATTGATATTTGGAGTATCAGGGATGTTCAATTATGGAAATCTTCTTCACGGGTTTTGGAGTGGACATGATTACCTTCATGACGGTATATGGTGTCCCATCCAAACTTGTTCCCTTGTGCTCTTTCTGCTTCGCTGAACTTCGGGTCAATTTAGACTATTTGATTATTATTATTTCTCCCACTCTTTTGCTTGATCGTTTACAGCGCGTTACCATGACATTTAAATTGGGAGCGCTAGACCAGTCAGTTTCTTGAAACCAACTCCTCATTGATGATTACTCGAGACGCTCGTCACCCATGACCTTTGTGTCCCACTCAGACACGACATTTGAGCTCCATTGATTCGCACAACTTTTCCGACACGTAACCCGATTTTATTTCACGCCACGGCATCACATTCATTTTCCAACTTGATTTGTGGGTCCCCTGTCGACCGAAACCTGTCAGCCCCAACTGTGGACATGGCCCACATTGAGCCTACTACCCGTCCGTCACTTGTGTCCCATTTATTGGAATTTTCATGTGCTACTTATTTACGCATGATCATCAACGTCTAATTTTAATTCGATTTTTGCACAATGTCCGGTTTTGACCCAATCCGGCTCCACCGAGTCCAGTCCAGCTAGTGTTGCTCTCCACCGTGACGCCCTCATATTTTCTCATCCAAAATATTAGTACTCATTCTACCATTTTTTTTAATTATTTATTGGAATTTTTCTTGAATTAAATCCTATAGGAATAACCAATATTCCTATTTAATTTGTAGCCCTTGGATTTTCCCAAACAAAATCTCCTCCATCTATTCCTACCTATTCATTCTCACAGCCTCCTCCTCAATAGGGTGCCAGCCCTAAAATTTATGGGAAAGCATCTCTCTCTCTCATCAATTAATGCATCTCTATCTCTCTCTCCCTTAATCTATTTTTTTCCTATACAACCATACAAAACCGACAGCAGCATACTACATGCCACACTACCATTGCTCGACCACCACATCCACTCCTCCTCCGCCTGACAAACCCGACCATACCAGCCTACCCCGACCACCTCCTCCGCCGTGGGCGGCCATCGCCGCCACCACAGTGCACTCTTCCATCTCTCCTCGATCTCCTCCTCCTCCTCCATGAACACCAAGCCGACCACCCTCCACCTTGTCAACCGACCACCGATCACCACCACGTTCATCGTGCCACCACCTGGCCATGCGAGCCCGCTCTCGTCGCACCTCCGCGCGCAGCCCCGTGCGGCGGGGGAGAGCAACAGCAGCTGCCACAGCAGCTCGACTGACAGCAGCAGCAGGCCGGAACTTCGTGCGCGCGTGCGGGCTTCGCCGCCGCCGCCGCCGGCCATTGCGCCGACGTGACCACCGTGGTCGGCCTCCCCCACGACCGACAAACCCTGGCGAGCCATCCTGTGGTCACCCCCTCGTCCCCGACGCACTGTATAGGCGATTCGTGCGTTTTGCTCGATGTTCCGTCGTGACGCGCGCGAAATGAAGTTCATTTTGGCGCCACGTCGTAGCAACTTCGCACGCATTTTCCCGGAGATCCGACCATTGGATCAGCGATTTCTTCGCTCCGTCGCAATCTCGGTATATCCACCTTCATCCCTGTCAATTTTTGTCCGTTAATTTTATCGTTTGATACATGAAAACCGGCCACCAAGTTGACCGTTTAAATTGTATTAAATTTGGACAGTTTCGCGGGGCCAACTTCGTCAGCTTGTATCCTCCACCGCAGCTCTGTTTGGCGTGCTACCAGTTCTGGTGCGAAGCTGGTATAACCCTCTTACTTCTCCTCCAGTTTCGTTTCATTGTGAGCTTGTTTGATTGGTTGAATTCGACGCCAAAGTTGGTCGTCCGAATTCGTAATTTCCAACTTGTAAAATTCTATTTTGAACACGGGACTCCAGATTTCATTTCTGACACCACCATTAGATTCGTGGCGTCGTTCTGGCATGTTTTCATATAAAATTTGTTAGATTTGGAGAACGTGGGCCGGGCACGTTTTTCGGTGCAAAGCGGGTCCCACATTCTGGGTCAATGGGACTTTTTGACGCCGGCTCATCAGAATTCAATTCCGGATGTACCGATGAGTTCGTATCGTCATTCTGGACTGTTGACATATAATTTGCTAGGTTTTGGTGGACATTGGGTCTGGCACGCATTTCGGTGCAAGTCGGATACCAATATCCGGGCCAACGGGTCATTTTGAGATCGGCTCATCGGAATCCAATTTCGAAGATACCGTTGAGTTCGTATCATCATTCTGGACTCGTTGGCAGGTAGTTTGCTAAATTTTGAGAACTTTGGCTCCGGTACGCATTTCCGTGCAAACCGGAATTCCAAGTTCTGGTCAACGGGCCAAAATGAGATCGGGTCAACAGAATCCAATTCTGAGATACCGTTGGGTTTGTATCGACATTCTAGTTGCGTGGACATATAATTTGTTATATTTTATGGACTTGTTTTCTTGCACGTTTTTCGGTGCAAAACGACTCCGATACGGACACCGTTTTGACCCGAAATTATCTTTTTGCCCTTGTGTCCAAATTGGACCGTTGGGTAGGCTATCCTAGCTAATTTGACCATTCTGGACACGTTGGCGATGTCCATTCATCGTCCGACAATGTTTGTCGATAATTTCTCTGAGTTTAACCTTTTTATAATTAATTAATAATTAATTCATATAATGTTCGTATTTCGAGATTAGTACAACGAAACTGAGATCAGTCAATTCCAGTGATCTCACATCGCTGAAATTGACAAGTTGGATACGTGGATCACTATAATAAGATTATCAACCTTACCGATAATCTTCTTATCTCGATTTGCGTGCCGTAAGTTTCGACGTACAAATAACGAAGTACACTTTAATAATTAGATTAGATTTACCCTGTTTGACCAGAGTTGACCAGTTGACCCAAAGTCAACTGTAAGTCAACACTTGACCTAGTTTGACTAGATTATTGACCGGAGTCGACCTAGAGTTAATTTGACTTAGAAGAACCTAGAATAATATAGATGCCTGTAGGGATTCATTTATTTCAACTTGAACACCTTGTAACCTGTGCTTTAAATAGGACTCTGTGGCTTCAGTGGGACCCTCCTATGCTTGTCAGCTGTTCAGGTTATCGAGGCGAGTACATTCTTGATCATTTCATATCCTGCTTAGAATTATTTCCTGCAGTAGATTACTTTACTTGTACTGTCACGTTGGTCACACGGATTGGTACTATATGGATCCTTTCTTGAGATGTTATCCTTAGGGAGCATCGGGTACTCTATGTTCTGTGCGTTTCACTTTCATAGCGTATCATATGCTTCTTGGTTCTTTGATAACTTACGACATGTACCCTCATGATCGTAGAGTCTTCCTGGAATCTTACAGTTGGGTATCCTCCAGAATCCCCATTTTTATGGGACTTAAACTATTGGGTATCCCCAGAATCCCCATTTTTATGGGACTTACACTGTTGGGTTATCCCCAGAATCCCCATTTTTATGGGACTTATACTGTTGGGTTACCCCAGAATTTCTATTTTTATGGGACTACTATGTATCACCTTCGGGGTCTACCACCCTTCGGGGGCTTACCACCTTCGGGGTCTATCACCTTCGGGGTCTGATATAGCATCATATAACATAACCTGGCTGGATCCTTGTGTATTGATCGGGGGTACGGGGGAGGGGGAGTATACATGTTCATATTGTACTCTGGCTCACTAGTCACTGCTAGTTCCCTATGTATAGTAGATATTTCTATTACAGTTCTCTCTCTGTTTATACTGCACTTCTTTCAGTACTTGTATCTTACTTTACTGCATGTTCATATTTTCTAACCTGCTATGAATTGTTGAGATGTACTGTGCTCGCTCCAGTCCTGACTGGACCTGTTGATAAATTTTACAGATAGTCTGGAGGTGCCTGCTAGCCTAGAGGGACACAGTAGGGTTTGTTTAGGTAGTTACTTCTTTTGTCTGGAGTTATATTTACCTTGTGGCTGTATATTTGAGTTTTGAGATGTACTTCTGGGTTCATGTATCTTAGACACTTAGACTTCTATCTCCTGCATTTATTTTGGATTTCATGTTTTATCTATCCTTATCATGTTCTACCTTAGATGTGATTGATTTGTATCTGCTATGTCACCCCCATTCGGGGAGTATAAACTGCTTAGTTTTATATTGTTAGATGTTGTGACCTAGGACAGCGTTCTACTGCCGACACTGCGACGTAGGCTGGGCGTCGTTACGTCTCGTGTCCTAACTCTAGGGTGCGGGTCGTGACACTAGGTTACTCTACTTGATGCTGACACGTATCTTCACGGATTAGTACTATATGGATCCTTTTTGAGATGTTATCCCTCTACGGGTGCATCGGGTATTTCATGTTCATGTACTTTATCATGTGCATCAGGTACTCCTTGTACTCGTACTAGTTCATTTTTACATGTTCTTATGTGCTTCATGTGCTTCATGTGCTTTCATGTGCTTATCATGTGCCTCATGTACTACTCATTACATGAGTTCACGTATCTTAGCTGTATTCATGTGCTTATGACATAACTTGAACGGATCCTTGTGTATTGATTGGGGCGGGGTGAGTAGAATTGGTTATGTGATCACTATCTCCAGTAGCTGTATTCATGTGCCTCCTTATTTATATTCATGTGCCCCCAAGCCGTTTACAAAACCATTGTGCTCTAAATTACGTAGCCACTTACAGTCTCTACTATCATGTATTTACTTTCAGTTATAAAATATCTCATGTTTACTCGTACTTCCTATTTAGCACTTCCTGTATTTTACTCTATTGCATGATTTATACTCCTAACCTGCTATGAACTGCTTTAGAGATATGTGCTCGTTCCCGTCCTGACTGGACCTGTTGATAAATTTTACAGATAGCTTGGAGGTTGCTTGCTAGCCTAGAGGAGACACATTAGAGGTTGTTTAGATAGTTATTTTAATTATCTGGAGTTGTATTTACTTTATGGATTACTGTATCTGAGTTTGGAGATTTGAGATGTATTTCTGGATTTGTGTATCTTAGATACTTAGATTTCTCTGTTGTACCTCTTTTGGATTTCATATTTTATCTATCCTTATCATGCTCTACCTTAGATGTGATTGAGTCTGTACCTGCTATGTCACCCCCATTCGGGGAGTATAAACTGTTTAGCCTTATACTGTTAGATGCATGAGACCTAGGACAGCGTTCTACCGCCGACACTGCGGCGTAGGCTGGACGTACCCACTTCTCGTGCCCTAACTCTAGGGTGCGGGTCGTGACACGTTTTTAGTGGTGGCCCATGCAGGTCGAGATTCGCATTAGTGCGATTTCGTAGTAGCACAACGACTTAGTTGTACTACTACGATCTTGCTATAGGTTATATAATTAAGATGTTAGGATGAGAGGATACTCAATCACTGTTAGGATTCCTTGAGAGATTCCTGGGATGACCCTTGAGAATCTCATTTTGAATTCCGATTTAAACTCCTTTTCCTTGTTTTGATTCACCTTTTTCCTTGATTTGAATTTGATTTTGTAGATTCATTGTAGAACTTTGAATCCTGGTATTAGTTGATGATTTTGATAAAATTTTGTAGTTGTTGATTTAATTTTGTATTTAGATTAATATTTTCAAATCTAAGGTACTCAATCACACTTAGGATTCTTTGAGAGATTTCTGGGACGACCCCTGAGAAACTCATTTTGAACTTCAATTGGAATTCCTTTTCCTCTTGTTTGGATTCACCCTCATTCCTTGCTATTGAATTTAAGCTTGATGGGTTCCTCTCGTTTGAACCGATGAGAAGGAACATATCTTCACTATTCTTTCTCGCCATTATTCTCTTGTATTCTGTAATGCCTGTGGTTCGTGTTACGTATTCTTGGAATACATGTACGTATTTTATTCTTGTATTGCATGATTTCTTGGCTTGGCATTTCCTCCTTGGCCTGGTTTATTTCTGGTTCGGGTTGGTTGGTTCGGCTTGGCTTGGTTTTGATTGGGTTCATGATGAACCCAAGGTGAACCCCTACCTACCACCACCATTTGTATTATTAGCCCTCTCATTCTCTCTCTTCTATTCATCTTCTTCTTCCTCATTTACCCTTCACCTACCAAAGAGAGAAGAGAGGTCTAGGCAAGTGCAGCTTGCTTCCACAAGAGAGCTCATTTTTATTGTTCATTAGCTTCTCTTCGTGTTTCTAAGACACATTAGAACTTGTCATTTTCCATTTTGAGGCTTTAATTTTCGTAGATCTAGAAATTGGTTATTTTGGATTTTGGTGGTTTTGATCTACCAAACTTCCTTGTTTTCAAGTTTTGATGGTTCCATGTTTTAGAGAATTTTATTCTACCCAATTTTGACCTTTGAAAAGTTATATTTGGACTTATTTTGACCAAGTTATGGACTTTTGAAGCTTTGGGTTCAACCATGGAGTTCTTGCTGTTTTGGAGAAGACAGTGAGCAGTGCGCGAGCTTTTTAGCTTATGCCACTGAGTTGCGCGCGCTCTTTAGTGCAGCGCAGTCCCCATACGCTGCCTTTTGGAAGCGTATGGATCACATACGCTACCTTGATGAGGAGTCGTATAGACCCCATACGCTGCCTTGACGAGGAGTCGTATGGAGTGCATACGCTGCCTTTTGGAAGCGTATTCTTGCATATGCTGACTTGGGTGACAAGGAGTCGTATGGAGTGCATACGATGCCTTTTGTGAGCGTATGACCTGAGCGTACGCTGGCCTGAGCGTAGCTTGACCTGAGCGTAGCTTGACCTGAGCGTACGCTGGCCTGAGCATAGCTTGACCTGAGCGTATGCTGACTGAGCGTATGCTGACCTGAGCGTAGCTTGACCTGAGCGTATGCTGACTTGAGCGTAGCCTGATTATCCTTGATCTTTTATAGCCTGAACTTGATAATCATGGATTTGTTTAATATGCTTGGAAATGATACCTGAGCATGACACGATAGTGACCCGTAGTGGTGCACTCTTGACAAAAAAACCTAACATGACCTGATAGTGGCCCGTCGTGGCGCACTCCTGACAAGTACACTTGGCATGATAACCTGACATGATTATCTCGAACAGCTGTTGCGACGGCTACCTGACATGACATGACCTGTATAATTAATCCTGGACACCGGGGTGATTTTACTTGTACAAATAATCCAGTCCTGTCTTGCATCATGCCTAGGAGGGCACTCTTGAGTACCACGGTCAGGAGTACCTACTGAAGTGGACTAAGGCTAATAACTAGATTAATACATTAGTCATGACGAGATTTTCCAGCTACAGGCAATCCCGTACCTGGGCACGCCTTGGGATCTGTAGCCTGCCATCGAGTAGGGCACATTTCCAGCACACTGTCATGTGTTTCACCCTTCAAGCTACCTAAAGGTATTCGTTTCCTGGACGATGTACCCACCTGAATTCAACTCTAATTTTAACCCGGGTAACCTGGATGGTCTGCAGGGCTTGTGGCTGTGGAATAATATCACTGCATCTTGTTAGTAATTAGGCTTGTGACAACCCTAGTTAGTTAAAGTATCAAGCCGTAATTCTTGCTTGGTCGTGAAGTGATTGGAAGGAGTCTAACCAGTCTAGTCTTGCCCTGATCCTGTTCCAGACTATTGAATGACCAGAATGCTTGTATTTATTATACCGATAAATGGTGAGAATTCCAAGTTCTGTTCAGACGAAGGGTTACAACCCCGGTCCTTATTTGGTTTACGGGTTGTAACCTGGTTGTCTGAATAGTTCTATGGTTATCTCGTCGTATATCATCCTGGTGTATTCTCTTAATTCCAGTTCCTACTTTTATTTATCTCTTGTGCTGATTGCTGGTTTTAGCTCTTAAGTGAAGCCTCCTTTGTGGCACTTGCTCTTTCTGGGGTCTGACCCAGCTGGTTTTGTATGGCCAGATTCCGGAGCAGCTCCAGAGGATCTACCGGTTTTCCAGCCGATGGTGAACACCAGACGTAACCAGGGCAACGAGTGGGTTCTTTGTCCTTCCACTCTATTGTAAAAATATTCTTTTGAGGCGTTTAGCCGACGAACCTGTTTAGCTCGATTGCACTTACTTACTGTCTGCCTACGGGATGTAACATGATTGGCAACCTAGGGTTGATCATGTATGACTAAAACTCTTGCTAGTCTTCATATTTTGTAACGACTAGCTTCATGAACAGCTGAATATGTAATGTTTGGGACGCCTTACTATTGTATATTTGGTGATCTTACATCTTGTAACTCTATTTACTTGCTTGTGATTGAGACACTAGGCTTGTTCATGACCTTAAGAGACTGTTGGCTGTAGATAAACCCTCATATATCTAGACAGCCGTGACCGTATAGTGGAGTGGATCCTATTTCATTATACGTAGCTGGCTATGTCTGCACTCGCTCTCCAGTATTCTGGTTCTGGGGTGTGACACTTATTATTTACCTCTTATCTTAAACTCTGTCTCATTACATTAATTACCCATATCTTGTCGTCCCTACCAGATGTACTTCGAAACCCTGAATCTTCGACAGGAACTATTTTCCATTCTGCATCTAACAGCGAGAAAATTGACAGAGTTTAAGCGAGAAAATTGACTTTGGCAGGAACTATTTCCATTCTGCTGTATCAAATGCAAGTAGGACGTTTGTATTTCTTCTAAGTCCAACCTGGCCTTGGGATTGTCTTTCGTTTTCCTTTACGTCCATCACAGTATTAATTATGTTATCAAACACATTCTTCTCAATATACATGACATCAAGATTATGTCTGATCAGATTGGTACTCCAGTATGGCAGATCCTAGAATATGCTCCTCTTTGTCCAGTTATGATCTCTACCAAATCCATCGCACTTGTACCCAGTTGTAGGATCTTCGATAGCACTTGGAAAATCTTTAAACTCCTCCCATATCGTGGCTCCGTACCACCTTGGCGGTGGATCACCCTTCTCTACAACACCGGCACGGAATGCATTCCTGTTCCTTCTGAAGGATGATCTTTTGGCAGAAATTGCCGATGACAATCAAAGAAGCACGGTTTTTCTTCGTGTTTCAAGCGGAAAGCTTTACTACGGTCCATGCAATACGGACATGAGAGACGGCCATGAGTGCTCCATCCAGATAACATTCCATATGCCGAAAAGTCGTTGATGGTCCACATAAGGGTTGCCTTCATCTGAAAATTCTGCTTCCTGGAAACATCGTACGTGTTAGCGCCTACTTTCCATAACTGATTCAACTCATCTATCAAAGGCTGTAAGTACACGTCAATGTTCCTCTTGGGATTGTTCGGACCAAGAATTATAACGGTTAGAAACATGTACTGAGTCTTCATGCACATCCAAGGCGGTAGGTTATACGGAGTGACAATCACAGGACAGCACGAATACTGGGATCCCGAAAGACCAAAAGGAGTAAAACCGTCAGAAGATAGTCCCAACCTGACATTACGCGGACCTGAAGCAAAATCAGGATACACTCGATCAAAGCGCTTCCACGCTTCTCCATCGGATGGGTGATCCAACACTCCTTCAATCTGTTCTCGCATGTGCCAACTCATATTTTCGGCCGTCTCTTTCACCATAAATAATCTTTGCAACCGCGACGTTAAAGGCAAGTAGTGCATTGAATCGGTCGGTCTTCTTGCACCGGTAGACCTTCTGTACTAGTTGTCTTATAGAGATCAGCACCCACAAAATCTGCACACATCTTCGTTTTTGTCGTCTTTGTAGTACATCATGCACCCATTGCGACAGGAATCGATTTTCTCGTATCCCATCCAGAGCGATCTCATCATCCTCTTAGACGGTAGAAGTCTTTAGGCAACTTAGCACCCGCCGGCAAGATCTCTATAATCAACTCCAACACTCGGTTGTAGCATTCTTGCGACATGTTAAAATCTGACTTAATGCTCAACAGTCTTGTAACCACCTCCAACGGTGAATGATCCTCACAACCAGGATACAATGGAGTCCTTGTATTCTCCAGCAACTCCATGAACTATGCAGCATCGGCGTTCGGTGCCTCCTCAGGTGCATCATGAACGAAACTAGGCCCCGTAGTGTCAAAAACTATGTGACGCACCCGTCGTCGTATGCATAATTATCTGAAACAAAATTAGGTCCCGCATGCATATACGACTCAACGTAAGGCTCCGGCTCTGATGCTAAAGACACAAGTTCTCCGTGTGCGGTCCACTGATAGTAATTAGGCGTGAAACCCCTTGAGTACAAATAATATGTCACTTCCACTTCTGGATAATATTTCACGTTATGACATTTCACATACGGACACTTAATTTTGGTGTCGTCCATGTACTGAGGGAACGCCTTAGCAAACTGCAGGAACTGCTCTACGCCCGCTATGTATTCATCCCGCACACCAAACATATCATCAGGACGACGATTGTACATCCATGAACGATTCCGCAAGTAGTAATTCATATCCATTTGGAATAATTCTGCAAAGATGGACACACATTATCCAACAGGCACAAATTCGTATATTATGTCAAGCAAAGTCAAACAAGGTCAAAGTAGGTCAAGGGTTGACCTACTGTTGACGTTGTCAACTCTTAGTCCAATCTAGGTCAGATGTTGACTCTACTTTGACTTTCAGTCAAAATAGTCAACCTTGGTCAAACAAGGTCAAATCTAAGTCAAATATCATATTTCTAGTCATTACCTACCAAGGTACCCTTTACCTTATCGCTATTGGTATCCCAATACCAATACCTTAAGTTGGTACCCTTTATCTTATCGCTATTGGTACCCTTTACCTTATCGCTATTGGTATCCAAATACCAGTACCGCTGGGTAACATGGTTGGTACATTAAGGGTCTTTGACAAGATGACATGTTGCGAAAAATATATCCTTATATATAGTTCTCCTACGGATTTTCTTTAACATTATGTAGGAGAACTATAAGGATATATCTTTTCACAACATGTCACCGCCTCAAAGATCCTTAATGTGACAACCATGGTTTAAAGTATCGGCCGATACCGATCCGATAGGGCCGATACCGATACGGTTTGCCATGTTCCGATCCGATACCGACCGATACCAAATATTGACCGATACCGACATTGGGGGTCTTTGTTCCGGTCAATTCGGCAAAACCAATCGGTAAGGGTGACTACTATTTCATATAATTTCAAAACTACTAAGAAATAACGCTGAAATATTTAAAATTATGCCTAAATGTATAAAATATATGTTTTTAAATGTAAATAATTTATGCCTAAATGTATAAAATATATGTTTTTAAATGTAAATAATTTATTAATAATTATTTGTTTTCCGGTACCAAAGTCCGATACTCCGATACGATACCGCCGATACTACCGATATCGCCGATAACAATACTCATAGGAATAGTCCGATACCGATTCTGATACCGATATTGTGAACCTTGGGTATTTTATATATATAGGTATATATGTATATATTGTGTGTGTGTGTCCTGTGTCATGTGTCCTATGTCACAGAGTCGTGTCCGAAAACAAACCAAAGTCAAGTGTCCAAACCAAACTCGTGATTTAAGTGAGGCCTAATAACAGCTAGTGTTGAACATTTAATGATAGTTTATTATAAGAAGTAATATTTGCTTTGTGAAACCAAGTCTGCATCAGATTTTCTATTGTCGTAGAGTCCCTGTGAATTGGAAGTATGCATGCAAAGTCTTCATCGGATTTTATATTCGTATATTTGTCTATTTTGGCAGTGATGATCTTAACTTGTTGATGGTCTTATGACTTTGTTGTATTCCTCATTAAGTATGATTGGTGAAGAGGCACATTTTCATAATATGGGATTGCAAATAACTCAGAGCCAACAAGTTGACAATGCTCTAATGAACTATGATCAATTAATCAATGTTGTTAAAGCTGCCTGTGATTAGTCGTTTGCTAGAAACATGATCTGTATTCTGCCTGTGATTAGTCAATTTTCTGGAAACAAGTATGGGCAATATGCTTCTAATGATTCTTGTCATCAATTCATTTGCTAGAAACAATAATGTTGTTGTTGCCTTCGAGTGTCATATCATGTCTTGTATTATGTATTCTCTATTTTGTAATTTTCGGAAATGAAACATTATGTATTCTTTAAATTTATCAATATTGTTGTTGTGGCATGTGATTAGTCATTTGATGGAAATATTATGTATTATATCATTTTAACAATTCATATATTATATATTATTGTCATAAATTTCCATTAGATATTATGTAAAAATAATTTGTAAACTGGAACAAATATATAAATGCAGTTATTTTATTTCAATTGCTCTCATTTGTTATATTTTGGGCAACCAAACAATATTTATAGAAGTGTCCAAACCAAAGTCAAGGATTCATATACAAGTGGCATGTGTGTACGTGTCTCCCAAACCAAACTCGTGTCCAAATACTCGACACAATGTGTCCAAAAACAAACCAAACTCTTTGGGGACACGATGTGTGTCCGTGTGTCCGTGTATCCGTGTGTGTCCGTGGGAGAGGAGGAGGAAGGAGAGGAGTTAGGTTAGGGTTTACCTGAGGAAGAGGAGGAGGAGCTCGGATTGGGGGAGGAGGAGCTCGCCGGAGGGGGAGGGAGTCGCCGGAGTAGAGGGGGTCGCCCGGGAGGGGAGGGCACTGACAAAGGGGGAGGGAGTCGCTGGAGGGGTGGGGGGGGGGGGGAAATTAAAATTTTTGAAAGTTTTCGAGTGAGAGTGAGGGGGAAAGAAGGCAACGGTGTGCCCTAAGTAAAATAACTTAGCGACGTCACGTGTTGACGTCGCTAAACGTCGCAAAAATGGCGACATATATTTATAATATGTCGCTGAACGTCGCTATTCAGCGACGTCGGAAACTCCTGTCGCAGAACGTCGCTAGGCAGCGACGTTTTGCGACGTGTTTATAAAGCTGTCTCTAATAGCGATGTCATTTCTTGCCATCGCTAAATTACGTCGCTATTAGTGATATTTTAGTAGTGATTATAATACATTTTTGACTGCATAGTTATACTTCATATATATAGGAAATATTAACCCTATATAAATTTTGTGATTTTCTTGTTTTTTAATATTTATTTGTTTATACAAAATAATGATATGCTACTACATATTGGGTTTGAAAGAATTCGTTATTTTGAGATTGTCAATAAGATTTTATTGGCAATTCTTTTGTGGAACATGGTAATATGCTAACAAATGTTAGTAATTATGTCCTGATACAAATTGGCAATGTTGATGCCAATGGATGAACTATACAAGTTCTAATGCAATCTTACTGAGGCTTAATATTTATTAGAAACTTATATTAACCTTATTTATTGTTAAGTGTTGTTGTAGTTTACAAAGTCTTACAAATTGTGACTTATTCTAAAGTGAATGAAACCTCACAATATATGTAGAAATTATGTACATATATGTGCTCCATATAACATAGACGACTATTTGTTATGTACCTATTTATAGACAAATTGTATTGTAGTGCTAGAATGAACAAGTCAAAGATACTAACGTCTATTCTAATTGAAGGTAGAATTCTCAAACTAACGTCTATTCTCTTGAAGGTAGAATTCTCAAAGATACTTTTTAATTTTTTGAAAAAGAACATGTTATCGATGAAGACAAGATTTTTTTTCTACTCACTCATTCTAAATATTTATCTCTTCAAGTCAAAGATATTAGGGATTTTGACGTGTTAGGAAAGGCTCAAACATGATAAGGATGAAGCAAGAATAATGGGACTATCTAAAATGATGTACAAAATGACATCTTCTGAAGTTCTATTGCTAAGCCGAAATCAAGAGGTACATAAATACTCTGATAATCAAGAAAGGTATTTTTCATATTTACCTACATATTCTATTCATTTTGATCCCAAGTTTAGTTGGACAAATATATATTGTGGAGTGTGTGAGCCAAATTTTTTGGTTTATGTATATTGATTATGGTGATGTTAAATGATTGATTTGCATGTTTGAACCTTAAATGATCATATTATTATAGTTTAGATGATGTTCAAACAATTTAGTCAACAAAAAAAATAGTTAGTGAAATTGTAAATTCTTTTAAATCTAAAGTTATAAAAGTTGAGATTATTTTGGGTACAAGTCGAAAGGGTCCTTCTGTCAACCGGACATAAATAGCCCTGAGTGACACGATACTTAATTGTCCCTTGTGGACCTCTACTAGCTGGAACATGTCCCTATAGCTTACCCAAGTTAATCAACCCTTGATAGATTAACGATTTCTTAAGGTTAATTAGCAAAATTACTTAAATTATTATTCTAGTACTTTAGACTGTCATCTTTACAAATATGGCTCATAAAGATAAATCTTTAGAGCCCACACTGAATGTTACTATGTCATACTTTAAGAGGTGACAGAGTCAGATGAGTTCTGGCTTACTATCCTAAGGCTGATATCAGCAATTGATTGAGTTACATAATTTCGATGACACTAAGCCTGATCTATATGCTTTATGTGAGTCATTATACGACTTATTCTTTAAACATAAAAATGCTATAGAACCATGTTGAGCATTGGAAGGAGTATGAGGGTCACATGTGAAATAAGTTAGATACACATAAGATAATAGGTCCATGTGACAAACTACCATAACCAGACTGAAACGGTAATTTTAAACGTAGCTTATGCTGGAGCTGAATACCTCAGATAATTTTATTATGTATATACAAATTTATGTAACTGTCGTTTAATTTTTAAATAAATTGTAATAATCAATTTGCTTTAAAAACTACTAAAACATGTCTTTGTGAGTTCTAAGATGAACAGGTACCTGCAGCTGCACATCAAGTCTTAAAGATCCTAAAAGACAAAATATGGTTCTTGATTATAAAAGTCATAAAAGAACTTTACAGATCTCTTGATGGATTCTGTTTACTCTTGACGAAGAGACTCTCTAGAAAATTAATCCTAGAATCATCGAGGGGGATGGGGTTAAGCCCATAAGTAAGTCACCAGCAGTGGCAACCCAACCGAGTCTGACTGGAGATCCCAAGAAGCCGGTTCAACGGGTAGAAACAAGCTGGATTAAGGTGACTTTATGGAACACTGACCCGAGATTAAAATCTCATGAAAATCATGCTCAAGTGGTTGTACATGTGTAAAATGATTTTCCATCCATATGGTGACAGTGTTCCGGTGTGATTTGGTTATGATGAGTTTTAAAACTCTTAATATGTCCAAGTATGATTATGCAGGGTTGACTCCAATCACCAATCCTTGGAGGACTTACCTATGTGAGAGGTCGTTACTATGGGACATGACGATCCAGAGAACTCTCATGAATAAGAAAAAGTGCGCATGGCCAATCGAAAGCGCCACCCCGACAGACCCAAGAACCTCTAGCATACTATGTGTGTTATTTTCTGATTCTAATTCAAGAAGTCTGATTAAAGGCGTAGTCCATCAAGTACTTCTTCAGATAAAGTCACTAAGTGAGATTCACGGCTATAGTCCAACTCATCTATTGCATAGTATTCATTTGCCTATAAATTCTTTATCTCTACTCTTTTGAACATTGTTAACTCCATTTTCGAAACTTGGTTTTTTGGGGGAGTTTTTATATGAACTTGTAAAAAAACCAACTTTCAATGACTTTTATTGTATTGATGTTAATTTCTATTAACTATTCCCTATTATTATCTATTTTATTGGTTGTTTAATCCTAATAAATTATATTAATTCTATAGGTTAAGGGTTGTCTATATAATGCATACTTTGTCTTATTGAAGAGACATCTTTGAGAGTAGCAACCATATGATTCTCCTCCTTCACTTCCTCCATAAATCACTACCATATGATTTATACTTTTCTATTTTGTCACGCCCCAGAACCAGAATACTGGAAAGCGGGGGAATGACTCAGCCAGCTACGTATTACGGGTAGATAAATACCGTATAATACGATCAATGTTGTCTAACCAGACGAGGGGGTGCATACTACATGAAAGTCTTACTATGGTCATTTCACATCTATTGTCTCAATCATTCAAAACAAGAAACAGAAATAGAGAACATGTAAGATAAAGCAGTAAGGCGTTCCAAATGCTTAGTCAAAATGTTATTGAGATCTGACTTTATAAAACATAGCCAGATGGTATAGTAACATATACACAATTGTTATCAGCTGCAGTCTGACTTTAGTTATAATTATGCAAAAGTAAGTGCAAGATAATCCGACTAACATGTCGGTGCCAAACGGCTAAGTATGAAGTAAATAACAAAACGAGCGGTGGAGTAAGGAAACCCACTCGAGTCCTCCTGTGATCATTCCTCTAGTATTGACCATCTTGGAGGTAGAAGTAAGCTGGATCCTTGGGGACCGGCTCTAAATCTGGCCATGCAAAACCAGAGAGGTTAGACCTCAAATAGCAAGTACCACAAGGGAGCACGATATGAAGGACTAAACCAGTAAGTAAGAGAATATAATAATAGATCTCTGCTTTCCACTAGGATTTACATAACATCACGACACTTCGAACCAACCTGTAAGCCCCTATTTTTCAATTTTAGTTTTATTAGTGCTAATTAATTTTTAATGTTAATTTTTATCCTTAAAGTAATTATTGGGATTTTTAGGAATTTTTTCTATATTTTTTAAATGAGTTTTAAATATAAAAATATCACTTTGCAAATTATTTGGAATTAATTATATAGGTTCTGCTATTTTTAGATTTGTTTTTATATCAGTTTGTAATTAAGGAAATGTTTTTAATTTAGAAATACAATTTCTATTTTGCAATTTCTCACTGATAATTCGATTGTGTAATTTCCTAATTCCTAAGGGCCCTATTGCAAACTACCCAAACCCCCCCCCCCCGACCAACTCTCTCTCTCTCTCTCCTCTGCCTCTCACCCACTCCCGTTGACCCCGCTGCCCCGACCGACTCGTCGCCCTGCCCCCGCCTTTCCCGGCTGCCCGACCGCCTCGAAACCCTCCTATAAAACTCTCCCTCTCTCTCCTGACCCAAAACCCTAACCCTAAACTCTCCCCTCAGCCACCGACGACCCCCCCTCTTCCCCGACGAACCCACAAACCCTAACCCTACTCCGACGAGCTCTGCCCAGCCCCACCGTCGACTTCCACCGCCCCCAACCACCATCAGTCGACGCGCGGTGACGAGACGACCCCAGCGCCCCCGGAGCGCCCCGATCCCGACGCCTCCTCCGCCGTCCCCGACCTTCGAATCACCCTTCAACTCGCTGGACACGTGAGTATTTATGTCAAACCGTGTCGTGTGAGGCTCGTGTCCACATATGTTGTTCGCCGTGTCCTGGCGAGCACGAGTGTGGAGCTGGACACACGAGACTGAGCTCGTACGTATCGTGCTAAGCAAGGACACGTTGATACATGTGTCCTTAACTGTCAGGACACAGGACAGTTTTTTTTTATATAAATGCTAACTTAAACTTAATAAAAGAAACAAAACCCTAACCTTTAAACAAAACCCTAACCTTTAACACGAGACTGAGCTCGTACGTATCCTTGCTGTTTATATATATATATATATATATATATATATATATATATATATATATATACTTCTCTTTTTGCACTTTATTATTCTATGTGTGTATATATATATATGTATTATGTATACATATATATTTATGTATATATATTTTCTTGTGTATATATATATATATATTACTATATATATTTTTTTGTGTATATATATATATATATATATATATATATATATATATATAGTATATATAAGAAAATACTTAACTATATTATATATATATACAAAATAATGTATACATATACATAATAGTATATATATATATATATATATATATATATTATATATATATATATATATATATATAATATATATATATATATATATATATATATATATATATATATATATATATTTATATATATATATATATTTTTTTTTTTTTTTTTTTTTATATATATATATATTTTATATATATATATATAATATATATATATATATATATATATATATATATATATATATATATATATATGTATATATATACATATATATATATATATATATATATATATATATA
Source organism: Iris pallida (assembly GCA_029216955.1). NCBI lineage: Eukaryota > Viridiplantae > Streptophyta > Magnoliopsida > Asparagales > Iridaceae > Iris > Iris pallida. The sequence continues at coordinate 34,922 of JANAVB010015923.1, forward strand.
TATATATATATATGTAAAAAAAAATGTAATTTTTACATATATATACCATTATGTAAATATCCCTATGTTTATGTATATATATATATATATATTATCTCAAATATATATAATATTTTATATATGTATTTCACTTAGCTTAGTGTAAATTATTTATATAAAATAAGGTTCATACATTTATAGTTACTATGCATAACTTTACCATATTAAAATAATAATATTTATTTGACTATTACTAAATTATATTTTATTGTATTTAATTTACTGCAACCATTTGGTGTCCAAGCCTAGCATGGGTATTTGGGCCCAAATGTGTTTTCACACATTCAAGACCTGTACAAGTCATATTGGACTTGATTCATGGCCTTGGGTCCTGTATTTGAACTTTGGTTCAAATTATATACATGGACAAAATACGCTGATAATTAATTATTGTGTGCAATGCTATTTTTGATTTTCTAAAAATACTTAAAGTACTGCTAAAATTATGGAAAAAATAGTTTTAGATACTATGTTAAGTTAGCTAATTTAGTATAATTTTTGTAGTATTTAATTTACTGTTTTGCCACTAGTTTGGCATATGAAACCAAAACTCATTTTCTGTATACTTAGGAAAACTGATTTTTATAAAATACTTGTACTGGTTAATAATTCCAGAAAAATTATAATAAATTTCTATGATTAACAAGGATCACTTTGGTACATTACTTTAAGAAAAACTAGGCTTTTTGTCTATCTCTAAAATTGTTAGAACACAATGATCTTTGATTTATTTATTGATTAATTACGACTTGTAGCTTTTTGTGTTATTTGGAGTTTTAGCCGTGTTAAACCCCACCCCTCACTAGTGTAAAGACCCTAGAAAGTTAGTTAAAGTAGTGTGTCACCCCACATTGGTCTTCTAAGCTAAATCATCATTTTGGCTAGGTGCCCAATCACAAGTCATGTTTCCATTTAGTGTCTTAGCGTTTTAGCTTAGCATAAAAAACTAAGTTATTGTATTTACTTCTACAGCGACGAGTTACCGGACATCCATAGCATTGTTATCGCAGCTTGTTTTGTTTTGCTTTGCTAGGGCAAGTACTTTCTACGAACTTTACATATTGTCCATAAATGAACTGCAAACCCCACCATGTTAAATGCTGATCCTTGGGGTAGCAAGTTAGATCTCTACATGTTGTACTTTCAGTTACTACCATGCTTAGAACAATCTTGATGTATCTCTCACATGATTAGAATATGGGTTATGGGGAAACTCTTAGTAGCGTACGTGATCATGCCCCCTTACTCGTACGTACGTACCGAGCAAGGTTGACATTTTATGTATACCTTGTCGTAGGCGCACCAGCTGTATTTGTACGTATGTACATCTATCGCTTGTTTTCACTTGTACGTATGTACATTTTATTTATATGTGCCTCAGTACATTGTACATCTATTGACCGATCACGTACCTGCTACAGTTTTAAACATTACATATACATCTGTCTCTATGACATATGTGTCCTTGCCATGATAGACAATGTGATGCCATGCTTTCCAGTTATTCCTCCCGTGTTCATTTCATGTTTCATATGCTAGTTTGCTAGATTTAGTACTTGCTCCCGTCCTGACAGGATAACGTTGTAGGTGTCCTTACTGAGGAGGAGTTACTCTATGACACATATTATGGGATTACTGCCGAGGACCCGGCTCTGCTTTCGAGGATGTTCCTGCGGGAAACCTCGCCTAGTTGTCTTTTGTTTACTTAGACTTTTGAGAGTAGACATGTATTAGACTATATCTTTTTATAACTGGACATGTATCCAGTTTTACTTTACAGTTCACTTGTACTTGGACATTTCTATATACGACGACTTTTGTGTTTGGAGCATTTATGATTCTTCTTCACTTATAAACTGTTAGTACATTTAGTCTTATCCTGTTGTCTTTAGAACAGCTTACTATGTTTTATCTCAACGTAGGCTGGGCATGACTCGGCCTGGCCCAACAATTTGGGTAGCGGATCGTGACACACCTCCCAACCAAACAAGGACAGAAGTTAGTCCGTCATGTCCTGATATTCTGATCATCTCAGTTAGGCAACAGAGTAGGTGCAGTACACAAACAAATCATCTTGAACGGCCAATCACTACTACGGCTTGCTATTGTGAGTCCCAAGTTATCCTGGAATTATGCAATTTAGGATTCCTCAGTTCTTACTATGTGCAAGCAAGGCTAGTCTATCCAATCAATCAATTACGCCAATCATGTAGTTAGACGAGTCCCAGCGGGACGCCCGCCGTTATAGCATGTACAATAATATAAGCAGATACCGTTCCCTGCCCGTGTGACAGATTTACAGTATCTGTGGGAACCAGCCGGCCTGTCGGGCACTTAATAATCCCAAAGAGGGCTGCCATATAAGAACTCGGAAATCCATTCTCTCCATGCCATCATTATTTTATTTAACTTAATAGTCCCTACGTTGAGTAAAGTTCCATGCCGTGGATCATGGTCATTCAAATGAGTACTTTCGTACGGGGTACGATATGCGCAACTCTACAACGATACCCGTGCGGCTAGGTTGTAGGTTTTACATGGCTGATGCAACAATCAAGTTTAACCACGGAGTAATCATGCCTTGACCATAAAGTACACATGCTATTTTTGTAAAATAGATAAATAAATAATTTGAAACCTGCATGTGCCTGTATGCCAATATTCGGGATTGGCTAATCGAGTACAATAGTTCATTACATGAACGTCTCATTCATTTCATTCAAGACGACGAGCCAGTCTCTTAGTTCCAACTAGGAACGCATGATCAATTTTAGTCAATATAACCATTATCATCAATGGTGACAAGGCATGAAAGTCAATTAGTATTACATGGGGTCGAGTCTATAATTCTCAAGGTTAAGTTCCAGTCATACTGGGTATCCAGGGATCAATCAGGACACAAACGCATTCCACATAACAATCTGTATTAATAATATTAACATGTCATGATTTATCAAGTTCATGCCAAAAGGTGTAAGGATATAATAGAAGAATTATCATGCCTTCATTAAATGAATAAGTTATAGAGCAATAGTAACACCCAGGTTAGAAAGTCACGCCAACAAGTCTAAGCTAAGGCCAAAGTCACGCCAACAAGTCTAGCTAAGGCCAACAAGTCGTGCCAAGTCTAGCAGTGGGGTGAGCGTGTAAACAGCATGAGCGTGAAAAACTAATTCACGCTGGCACGCACAGTGTAAACGTGAAGGAAAATTCACGCACTCATAAGTAAGCGTGAAAAGTGACAAGAAATTCACGCACGCACAAGTAAAGACGTGTGCGTGAATAAAATCCACGCACGCACAAGTAAAGACGTGTGCGTGACTGAAAATCCACGCAAACACGAAAAGATGTGCGTGACTAAAATCCACGCAAACACGTAAAGACGTGTGCGTGACTAAAATCCACGCACGCACAAGTAAAGACGTGTGCGGACTGAAAATTCATGCAAACACGAAAAGACGTGTGCGTGACTAAAAATCTACGCAAACACGTAACGTGTGCGTGACTAAAAATCCACGCAAACACGTAAAGACGTGTGCGTGACTAAAATCCACGCACGCACAAGTAAAGACGTGTGCGTGACTGAAAATCTACGCAAACACGTAAAGACGTGTGCGTGACTAAAATCCACGCACGCACAAGTAAAGACGTGTGCGTGAATAAAATCCACGCACGCACGAGTAAAGACGTGTGCGTGACTGAAAATCCACGCAAACACGTAAAGACGTGTGCGTGACTAAAATCCACGCACGCACAAGTAAAGACGTGTGCGTGACTGAAAATCTACGCAAACACGTAAATGCGTGTGCGTGACTGAACCTGTTCCAAGCCAGAAGTGAAGTTCCCAGCCAGAAAACACGCTAAGTTGGGAGATCAGAACCCATGAAAAACCGAGAATACATCTTAGATCTAGCAAAAACTAGCCAAAGAAATCAAAAATGCCAAGTACTAAACTCTCTCAGGATCATGAGAGGAAGAGAAATGAACCATAAAAATGGTTCTCCAAGCAAGAAGCAAGATTGCACTTGCCTGCTGCTACTGCTGGTAGGTGGAGAAGTGATGAGAGGAAGAAGAAGAAGTAATAATAGAAGAATGAGAGTTATGAGGAGAGAGAATGAGAAGGGGGCTTAAATAGGAAGGGTGGTGGTAGGTAGGAGTTTGGGTCGGGTTGAGCCACCATGAACCCGAAACCCTCCATGAACCCGAACTACAAGGCAAGACTAATAGCAGAGAATAACAGCAAGAATAAAATTGTAGGAAATAAAATTGCAGGAAATAAAATGCAGATAATTAATTAACATGAAATTAAAGGAATTTAAATACAAGATAATACATGATAAATAGTAAATAAATACATGAGTTGTACATGTATAAAAATACGTATTCTGGAAATGGGGAGTGACATCTCTACCCACCTTAGAAAAATTTTGTCCTCGGAATTTCAAATCCAAGCAGGTAGAAATATCGGAGCTAAACTAATACAAGCAATTCTAGTGAGCAAGCAACTTATTACCATATCAAAAGCAAGTACTATATATGTAAATCCATCATTTCACGATATCAAGTTGCTCTACCCATGAGGTGATAAGCATGAAGAATCAGGACAATCAAGGTATACAGAAAAAGATATACTTGTGAGTCAAACAGGTGTGGATACCGTGATCGGATATCATCCTCACGTTCCCACGTTGACTCTCCCAAGGAGATGACCCCAAGCAACACGGACAAGACTTAATTGTTCGGTTCTTGAGTATCTTCTCTCTTCGGTCCAAATGGACACAGGCTGTTCCTCGTAAGACAGTTGGTACCAACAACCAGCTCCGAATCGAGGATATGACTTGGGTCCGATACATACCTACGTAATTGAGATACATGAAACATGTCATGCACCTCTCGTAACGAAGGTGGGAGGGATAAACGATAAGCAACATCGCCTACCCGATCAAGGATAACAAATGGGCCCACGTACCGCGGACTCAATTTCCCGCGAACGCCAAATCTAATGACCCCCGTAGGTAAGATCCGCAAGAATACGTGGTCCCCAACAGAGAACTCTAACGGCCTACGATGCTGGTCCGTCCAATGACGATGCCGGTCCTGCGCACTCGAAGTCGCTCTCTAATTTTCTTAACCACTCCAACCGTCTGAACAATCATTTGGGCCTAACATCTTCCTCTCTCCGATATCATCCATGCAAGCGGTGACCTGCACTTCTTACCATATAGTGCTTCAAATGGCGCCATCTGGATACTGGCTTGATAACTATTGTTGTATGAGAACTCGACTAAGTGCAGGTGACTCTCCCAACCCTCCAAAATCTAGAGTGCAAGCTCGCAACATGTCTTCTAAAGTCTGAATCGTTCTTTCTGATTGCCCATCCGTCTGCGGATGGTAGGCCGTGCTAAATCTTAACTTGGTACCCAGACTATGATGTAAACTCTTCCAGAAATATGATGTAAAGCGGGTATCTCGATCCGACACAATACTGACAGGGACTCCATGCTGCCTGACTATCTGTTGCATATACAACTCTGCCAACTTTTCTGTAGATTGTCCTACTCTGAAAGGAAGAAAGTGTGCTACTTTCGTAAGTCGGTCCACTATTACCCAAATAGTGTCCTTACCACCTGGTGATCTCGGTAAACTGGTCACAAGTCCATTGTAATATGCTCCCATTTCCATTCCGAATAGGAAGCGGTTGTAATAACCCAGCTGGCCTCTGCTGTTCTGCCTTCACTTGCTGACATACCAAGCAATGGGAAACAAATCTAGCTATCTTCCTCTTCATCCCGTTCTACCAGAAATGCTGCTTAATATCTTGGTACATCTTGGTCCCTCCAGGATGAATAGAATACTGAGAACTGTGAGCTTCTGCCATAACCTCCTGTCTGATATCTCCACTAGGCACACATAGACGTGATCCAAACCTAAGTGTACCATCTTCATGAATTCTTATCTCCTTCCTGAGTCCTGACTCACATTCTGTCCTAAGCTTCTGAATCCTTGGGTCTTGTGCCTGAGCTGCCTTGATCCTGTATACCAAGTCGGATTGAACTTGCAGACTTGTTAGAACTCCTACATCTACATCACAAGGAAGTATAACTTCGATGCCCATCTCCTGAAGGTCTTCTAAGATATGCCTCTGTGTTTCAACATAAATGCGCCGCCTCTCCTGCTAAGAGCGTCTGCTACTACATTAGCCTTGCCTGGATGATACTGAAGCTCCACGTCATAATCCTTAATCAACTCCAACCATCTTCTCTGCCTCATGTTCAGCTCCTTCTGAGTAAAGATGTACTTCAGACTTTTATGATCTGTGTACATCTCCACTCGGTCACCGTATAAGTAATGCCTCCATAGCTTCAGAGCAAACACTACTGCCGCTAACTCCAAATCATGAGTTGGGTAATTCTTCTCGTGGTCCCGAAGCTGCCTAGATGCATATGCTATCACCTTCCCATGTTGCATAAGGACACATCCAAGTCCTTTACCTGACGCATCACAATATACTGTAAAACCTCCGGTCCTACTGGCAACGTAAGAATAGGTGCTGATATCAACTTCTGCTTCAAAATCTCGAATGATGCCTGACATTCTGCCGACCAAACAAATGGTACATCCTTCCGGGTTAAGCGGGTCATGGGTGCTGAAAGACTTGCAAAGTCTGACACAAACCTTCTATAATATTCTGCCAATCCCAAGAAGCTTCGCACATCTACTACGGTCTTGGGTACTGGCCAACTTTCTACTGCTTCTATCTTCTTGGGATCTACTGCACTACTCTACTCCAGCTCCTGATATGATGACCCAAAAATAAAATGTGATCCGACCAAACTCACACTTACTGAGCTTGGCATACAACTGGTTCTCTCTCAGAACCTGTAACACTTTCCTGAGGTGGTCTTCATGCTCCTCTTCACTAGCAGAGTATACGAGAATGTCGTCAAGAAACACCACGACAAACTGGTCTAAGTATGGCATAAAGATGCGATTCATCAAATCCATGAATATTGCTGGAGCATTGGTCAAACCAAACGGTATTACTAAGAATTCATAATGCCTATACTTCGACCTGAATGTTGTCTTGGGAATATCTTCCTTCCGAACCCTCACCTGATGGTACCCTGAACGAAGATCTATCTTAGAGAAAACTCTAGCTTTGCTCAACTGATCAAATAAGTCGTCGATCCTGGGTAATGGGTACTTGTTCTTCATTGTTGCCGCGTTAAGCTTCCTGTAGTCAATGCACAATCTGGATGACCCATCCTTTCTTCCCACAGTACCACTGGTGCTACCCATGGTGATATGCTAGCTTGGATGAACTTCTTCTCCTTCAGTTCCTCTATATGCTGATATACCTTGGCCTGCTCTGAATCCGCCATTCTGTAACTCGATCTGATATTAGTTTAGTTCCTGGTGCCAATTCTATACTGAACTCAATATCTCTAACCGGTGGTAGACCTGGAAGTTCTTCAGGAAATACGTCTAGAAATTCTTCAACTACCTTCGGAATCTGAACTTCTTCTATTGCCGCTACTACTCCCTGCTCGTGCTGAGTTGCCTCTGATCTGACTAAGGTGAACCTCTTCATGCCTGGAATATCAAAGATACACTCCCTCTGCGACAATCTATTGTCGCATGACTGTCTTCAGCCAGTCCATGCCTAAGATAACGTCGAAATTTCCAACAGGAAATTCTATCAACCGGGGGGTAAGGAATGCCCGCAAACTACAACACACACGCTAGAATAACTCTACTAACTCCTACGAGCCCATTACCAGTGAGTATATACAACCTTCCTGGCAATACCTCGAACTCTATTCCTAGTCGTGTCGTAAAATTGTGCAGATATAAATGAATGGGATGCTCCCGAATCAAACAATGCTACTGCGGGATGAGGCGACGAGAATGTTACCTGCCATAACATCTTCCGATGCCAATGCCTCTTACAAGGACAGAGTGAATGCTTGCCCTCGACCTTCTTGCTGGTTTCCATGCTGCGGCCTAGTCTGGTGCTGCTACTGGCCCTGTCTTGATGATGGGGTGGTCTATGCTGGTGTTGCTGCATCGGCGGTCCCTGCTGCCGAAACATCTGAGCCCGCGACGCTGTGCCAACGGCCTTACTGCCACGCTGGTCCTCGATACTGGCCTGCCCCTGGTGCTCGCAGAGCAAGAAACTGCTGCCCTGGTCCTCCTGACCTCGAATTCATGGGACATGTGGTAATCCGATGGTCTAGATTTCCATATATCAGACACAGTCCATTCAATGTCCGACACACATCTCTAGTGTGCCCCATCTTCCCATAATAAGTACAGCCCATCGGGGGTTGCTGTTCCCTCTGTTGTTGTTGCTGCTGCCTGGGTGGTGGTGCTGGTCCTCGTACCGCCACATCGTAGATACGAATGCCAGTGGATGGTGCTGTTGTTCGGGGCGCTGCTCCCCCTCCTCCTTCAATCTGACTGTGGGATCTCTTCTGACTCCCAGTCCTTACCACAAGCCTCTGAATGGTGATCTCATGCCTTCGAGTCACCGTCAATACTTCGTCAAAAGTTTGGTAATTGTGCCCCTCTATCAATTGTAAGAGTTCAAGATGAAACCCTTGCTGAAACCTCATAGCCCTCTGGCTCTCTGTTGCTACCATCTCTGGGGCAAATCTACTCAATCTGCAGAACTCTGCTGCATAAGTATCCACAGTCTTGTCGGCCTGTCTGCGGTTGAAACTTCTCTTGTAGCTCAAATCGTGCCACAACCCCATAGTACTTGGTCTTGAATCTTGCGGTAAAATCGTCCCAAGCCACAGGACGTCTGATGCCCACTTCCTCTGATTTCTACCAATCACGTGCGAGATCCTGAAGTAACAACTTCACTAGATCCACACGTTCTTCTGCCGGTACCTTAGCTGCTATCAGAATAGCCTCCATGTCCTTAAGCCATGCATCTGCTGAGATGGTATCCTCCGTGCCCTCAAAACGGCAGGGGTTGTACTTGCAAAACCTGGCTGATGCTCCTGAATCAGTCCTCACGCCTCTTTCCAAAGCCGTCTACAATTCTTGGTTGAGCAACACATTCTGCTCTTGTAGCTGAGTGTGCATGCACTGCTGGGCCAACATCTGATGTTGCTGAGTAGCCATCATTCCTCTCATGATCTCCAGAAGGGCTGGTGTGTCCACTTGGGTAGGTGGAACTGTTGGTGGTGGTGGAACATCCGGATACTGCGATCCAGCTGCTGGTTCCACTATCACTTCTTCCTGGGTAGCCTCCTGAGGTGAGACTGGCCCTTGTTGCTGACCAACAGGGTCAGACCAACAGGTCAGGTTGTCCATGTTGCTCCTGTTGTTGCTGTCCAGCTCTGACCGATGCGGACGAAGTGTCCCTAATAAAGGGACAAGAGACAATCAAACAACCGGACATAAAGGATCAATGAAGTCAAAGGATACCGAAATGTCAAGCAAGGTTTGAGAATAACGAATCATGAGATCAAGGGAGAACACGTGTGATTGAGACATCCTAAAATCAAAATACCCCACAAGTCTGAAATCAGACCTGCATGGGCCACCACTAAAACCTTGTCACGCCCCAGAACCAGAATACTGGAGAGCGGGGGAATGACTCAGCTACGTATTACGGTAGATAAATATCGTATAATACGATTAATGCTGTCTAACCAGACGAGGGGGTGCATACTACATGGAAGTCTTACTATGGTCATTTCATATCTATTGTCTCAATCATTCAAACAAGAAACAGAAATAGATAACATGTAAGATAAAGCAGTAAGGCGTCCCAAACGCTTAGTCAAAATGTTCTTGAGATATGGCTTTACAAAACATAGCCAGATGGTATAGTAACATATACACAATTGTTATCAGCTGCAGTCTGACTTTAGTTACAATTATGCAAAAGTAAGTACAAGACAATCCGACTAACATGTCGGTGCCAAACGGCTAAGTATGAAGTAAATAATAAAACGAGCGGTGGAGTAAGGAAACCCACTCGAGTCCTCCTGCGATCATTCCTCTAGTATTGACCATCTTAGAGGTAGAAGTAAGCTGGATCCTCGGGACCGACTCTAAATCTGGCCATGCAAAACTAGAGAGGTTAGACCTCTAATAGCAAGTACCACAAGGGAGCATGATATGAAGGACTAAACCAGTAAGTAAGAGAATATAATAATAGGTCTCTGCTTTCCACTAGGATTTACATAACATCACGACACTTTGAACCAACCTCCCAACCAAATAAGGACAGAAGTTAGCCCGTCATGTCCTGACATTCTGATCATCTCAGTTAGGCAACAGAGTAGGTACAGTACACAACAAATCATCTTGAACGGCCAATCAACTATTACGACTTGCTATTGTGAGTCCCAAGTTATCCTAGAATTATGCAATTTGGGATTCTTCAGTTCTTACTATGTGCAAGCAAGGCTAGTCTATCCAATCAATCAATTGCGCCAATCATGTAGTTAGACGAGTCCCAGCGGGATGCCCGCCGTTATAGCATGTACAATAATAGCAGATACCGTTCCCTGCCCGTATGACAGATTTATAGTATCTGTGGGAACCAGCCGGCCTGCCGGACACTTAATAGTCCCAAAGAGGGCTGCCATGTAAGAACTCGGGAATCCATTCTCTCCATACCATCATTATTTTATTTAACTTAATAGTCCCTACGTTGAGTAAAGTTCCATGCCGTGGATCATGGTCATTCAAATGAGTACTTTCGTACGGGGTACGATATGCGCAACTCTACAACGATACCCGTACGGCTAGGTTGTAGGTTTTACATGGCGTGATGCAACAATCAAGTTTAACCATGGAGTAATCATGCCTTGACCATAAAGTACACATGCTGTTTTATAAAATAGATAAATAAATAATTTGAAACCTGCATGTGCCTGTATGCCAATATTCGGGATTGGCTAATCGAGTACAATAGTTCATTACATGAACGTGTCTCATTCATTTCATTCAATAAGACGACTAGCCAGTCTTAGTTCCAACTAGGAACGCATGATCAATTTTAGTCAAGATAACCATTATCATCAATGGTGACAAGGCATGAAAGTCAATTAGTATTACATGGGGTCGAGTCTATAATTCTCAAGGTTAAGTTCCAGTCATACTGGGTATCCATGGATCAATCATGACACAAGACGCATTCCACATAACAATCTGTATTAATAATATTAACATGTCATGATTTATCAAGTTCATGCCAAAAGGTGTAAGGATATAATAGAAGAATTATCATGCCTTCATTAAATGAATAAGTTATAGAGCAAATAGTAACACCCAGGTTAGAAAGTCACGCCAACAAGTCTAAGCTAAGGCCAAAAGTCACGCCAACAAGCTAGGCTAAGGCCAACAAGTCGTGCCAAGTCTAGCAGGTGGGAGTGAGCGTGTAAACAGCGTGAGCGTAAAAAGTAATTCACGCTGGCACGCACAGTGTAAACGTTAAGGAAAATTCACGCACTCATAAGTAAGCGTGAAAAGTGACAAGAAATTCACGCACGCACAGGTAAAGACGTGTGCGTGACTAAAATCCACGCACGCACAAGTAAAGACGTGTGCGTGACTGAAAATCCACGCAAACACAAAAAGACGTGTGCGTGACTAAAATCCATGCAAACACGTAAAGACGTGTGTGTGACTAAAATCCACGCACGCATAAGTAAAGACGTGTGCGTGACTGAAAATCCACGCAAACACGAAAAGACGTGTGCGTGACTAAAAATCCACGCAAACATGTAAAGACGTGTGCGTGACTAAAAATCCATGCAAACACGTAAAGACGTGTGCGTGACTAAAATCCACGCACGCACAAGTAAAGACGTGTGCGTGACTGAAAATCCACGCAAACACGTAAAGATGTGTGCGTGACTAAAATCTACGCACACACAAGTAAAGACGTGTGCGTGACTAAAATCCACGCACGTACAAGTAAAGACGTTTGCGTGACTGAAAATCCACGCAAACACGTAAAGACGTGTGCGTGATAAAAATCCACGCATGCACAAGTAAAGACGTGTGCGTGACTGAAAATCCACGCAAACACGTAAAGACGTGTGCGTGACTGAACCTGTTCCAAGCCAGAAGTGAAGTTCCCAGCCAGAAAACACGCTAAGTTGGGAGATCAGAACCCATGAAAAACCGAGAATACAACATCTTAGATCTAGCAAAAACCAGCCAAAGAAATCAAAATGCCAAGTACTAAACTCTCTCAGGATCATGAGAGGAAGAGAAATGAACCATAAAAATAGTTCTCCAAGCAAGAAGCAAGATTTGCACTTGCCTGCTGCTACTGCTGGTAGGTGGAGAAGTGATGAGAGGAAGAGAGAAGAAGTAATAATGGAGAAGAATGAGAGTTATGAGGAGGAGAATGAGAAGGGGGCTTAAATAGGAAGGGTGGTGGTAGGTGGGAGTTTGGGTCGGGTTGAGCCACCATGAACCCAAAACCCTCCATGAACCCGAACCACAAGGCAAGACTAATAGCAGAGAATAACAGCAAGTAAAATTGCAGGAAATAAAATTACAGAAAATAAAATACAGATAATTAATTAACATGAAATAAAAAAATTTAAATACAAGATAATACATGATAAATACTAAATAAATATACATGAGTTGTACATGTATAAAAATACGCATTCTGGGAACGGGGAGTGACATCTTTCAATCTCTCCTACTCTAGGCAAGAGCTAAGTTCAGGTCGTTCTTCCGAAACCGTGTGCGGTGATGGAAAGCCGATAGCAAGGGAGTTTTTACCTATAGAAGGATTCGAAGGATGTCTGCACATATATCTCGAATAATCTCTTAGGACAGTGCTTCATGCATGATTTTTTCGTAAACCGATATTTCTAGCCTTTTTTTATTTTGTTATTCCATTCTTCATGATGATAAAAAAAATATCCAACATTCCCATATATATGTTTATGAATTGGAAAAACAAAATTGTCCGCAGTTTACGTCACATTCATTGGCCCGCAACCACGTGACATCCATCAATTGACCCTACTACGAGTAACAGCTCCTGAAAATTTGGACCAAAAGATTAATGGGAGACAGACGGACCAGCTGCTGTCACAAACTACAGAAAATAGTAGTGTTCTTATGGATTCACCATTGCCTACTGCCATCAGATATGATTTAATTTGACATCTTCTCTACAAGCGAGCATATATACTAGACTACATACTCAAGCTTCTCGGTGTGCTTCTGCCTGGCAAAATGGGTACTTGTGGAGATATTTTTCGACGATACTTTTGTTCTGTAGGTTGTGTTTCCAGGTCAACAGAACCACAACGTATTTATTTTATTTTATTTTTTCACACTAAATTTTATAAAGACAAACTTATATATCTTAGAAAAAATTTTAGAAGACTAGTTGGTTCTTTCAATTATGCTATTTGGCTCCCAAAATTTTTAAATGATACCATCTCTCATTATGTGGCATCTGACATGGCAGATAACATGTCATGTTTTAACCCAAAAAATTAATTACCCAAAAAAATATTATTAATGTTAATACTAATTTTAATTTAATTAATATTAAATTTAATGTTAATGTTAAAATTAATGTTAATATTAATGCTAATTAATGTTAATATTAATATTAATATTCATGTTAATTTGATATTAATATTAATGTTAATGTTAATGTTAATGCTAATTTTAATTTAATGCTAATATTAATTTTAATTTTAATGTTAAAGTAAATATTAATGTTAATACTAATTTTAATAGTAAAGTTCATGTTAATTTTAATTCTAATTCTAATTTTAATTTTAATTTTAATTTTAGTTTTAATTTTAATGTTTAATTTTGCCATGTCAATTATCATATCATTAGTCATGTCATATGCCATATAATGAAAGATGGTATGACTCAAATTTTTTGGAAGCCAAATAGCATTTTTGTAGTTCTTTTGTCGTACAATGGCCTATGGAATGTGAAAGTTGGCAGTGGGCTGAAGATCTGAATTTAATGTGACGTTTTATAGTGTGCCTAACAATTGTCAGGGAATAATGATCGATTAATTCATTTCTTCAATTTTTATTTAGATTAGATTATTTATAAGGGCACATTAAAATTTGATCAGGGCTAGCCCAGATTTGAGAAAAAATTACTCAGGACATTCTATTTTTTTACTCGTTGGGCTAGCCTAGGTTTGAGAGAAAATTACAGTCCAGCTAGTTTTTTGGCTGTAAATTTTTTTCGGATCATATCGAATCGGATAATATATATATATATATATATATATATATATATATATATATATATAAAGGTTGTGTGGATAGTAAATGGGGAATAAGGAGAAGCAAGCCCCCGTGATCGCTTCCCCTTTTCTTCGTGGTCGGGTGGCCGGTGGGATGGCCGGTTGGCTTCCCTGGTCCGGCCGCCCATCCGGGCGCCGTCCTCCATAGTGACCCACGCCCTTCGTGCCTCGCCGGTTGGTCGGGCCCAGCCTGGCCGCCCCACCCCTTCCTCCTGTGGGGAGTCCCCTTCCCCCTTGCCGGAGCCTCTACGGTAATGATCCCCCCTACCTACTCCTCCCCCCTCGTCGTCGACGTCATACCCGGCGGCCTAGGCGCCATCGGGCTCCGCGCCGGGAGTCCCCCACCCCCTCGGAGCCCCTCCGGCTTCCTCCATCCTCGGCCCTCAGCCGGAGCCGAGCCTGGCCCCTCCAGGCTTGCCCCCTCCTTCCCGGCGGTCCACCCTCCCGTCGACCCTACAGCCGCGCATCCGTCGTCGTCGGCGCCCGTCTGCAGCCCTGGAGGATCCACCTCCCTCTCCCCAGCCTCCGCTTCCGGCCCTGCGGGAGATCCTCCCCCTCCTCCTGCTACGGCCCCCCTAGCGTCTCTTGCACTCCCCGGCGGCGGTGCCCTCCCCCATCGAGCCCCCCTCGTGGGCTCTCGTGGCAGCAAAGCAGCCTACGACGTTCTTGCCGGTGACGGTCCGCCTCCCTGCGGTGATGTCGCCCACCCCCGTGAGCACCCCACCCTCCTCCTAACCTGGCTCCCCCTCCGGAGTTCTCTCCTTCCCTGGTGATGTACAGCGGACCCCTCCGAGACGGTTTCCCTACTCTCTGGCGATCCCTTCGCCGTAAGCTGGCCCCACACCGGTAGTCGACCAGCGCCCGCCCGGAGGTCGAGCCCCCTGTCCCCTCCAAGGCGGTCTCCTCGCCTGGCACCTCCGTCCGTCGCCGGCGTCTCCCCCGGCGGTTTAGCCCCCTCCCACTGGAGGTCGAGCCCCCGCCTCCTCGGCCTCCGTCTGAGCCTCCTCTGGGCTGGCCTCCCCGCCGGAGCCCTCCTGGCTCTGGACGGCACGCTGGCGTTAGCTCCGGCCCGCATTCGCCCCACATCCGGAGCCCCTGTCCTCCATCCCCCTTTCGGCCTCCCCGCTGGAGCTCCGTCGACGCCGTGCTGCGCTCGGGAGGGGCCCTCGATCCGTGCGCCCTCCCTCGAGCAGCGCCCCCTTCCACCTAGGGCTGTGTACCTGCACCCACCCCTCGGGCAGAGTGCCCGCCCCCCCTCCCTCGGGCCTTGCGCGTAGGGGTAGTCACCGCCTATCGAATTTTGAGTGCGGTTTCAAAAAACAAAAAAACAAAAAAATCGGACTGAGCGCCTGGACCCCCACTTCGAGCTGCGTGCCATCGGGCAGAGCTCCTGCTTCTTCCGGCCACGTGCCCTAATCTTCAACGGTCTGTGAGCCCACTACTTTACAAAAATTCAAAATTTTGGATTTTCAAAATTTTGAATTTTTTACTTTTACTACTTTTGTGTTTCCTAGCTTGCCAGAGCCTTTTTGTGTTTTCCGCCTCTGAAACTGTCTGTACTGCTCATTTTGAGCCCTACTCCTTTTTTTAATAAAATGTCTTTTCAGGATATATATATATATATATATATATATATATATATATATATATATATATATAATAATATATATATATATATATAATTTTTACTTTTATTTTTTAGAGAGATATAATGTGGCCTCACACTGTTTGCCTCCCTATAAATATGACTTATTTTTGTGAACGTCTCTATGATCCTATAGTTGTTGCAAAGATCCTCCAGCTGCACTCCGAGTTTCTTGGGAACCAATTTGACTTTATATTTGTTGTATCACTTATCATTTCACAATCAACTTCAATCAAAATTAGACGGGGTAGAAGTTCCAACAAATATCCATTGCTAGTTTGAAATCCATCACCTCCGTTGCAACGGGGAATCCATCCGTCTCCTTGGCCGCTATAGCCCTACAGAAAAGTCCATCTATGTTCTTTGTTGAGCTCCATCCGGTTAACCCTGATGTCCTCCTTAGAGGATCATTAGTAGTTGGGACCCTCAAGTACAATTTGGGGCCCAAAATTTAAAAATAAATAAATAAATGTAAAATGGGTTGGATTTATGTGAGAATAGTTGGAAATGATAATGTGAGCACCGGTCCCAAATATTGTGGTCAAAAATTATTGTAGGAAAAATAATATAAAGTCTAGAATCTAGAAAGTTGGACTCCAAGTTGGGACTTACTATTCTACAAAACGAATTCCTACAATCTAGAATCTAGAAATTGGGAGGTCCAACCCTTAGCACCTATGGATGGAATGGAACCAAAATTGTAGAAATTGGAACTATGAATGCTACTTATTATTCTACAAAATGAGCTTCTACATTCTAAATCTAGAATCTAAAATGGGATAAGCTTTACTTATGATGCTTTTATTATGCTCGGTCAAAGATATCAAGGCCGTGTAGATTAATATCCCAAAGAGCCGTATTATTTTAGAAGTAGTCGCTTGCTGCGGTGGCAACAAGACTTGGTGCTTTTGTTCTGAAGGTTGCGTTTAGCAGGTCACCAGAAGTACCACCACGTTTTTTTTTCTTTTTCTTTTCTTTCCCTCCATGAATCAAAACTAATGCTATGTTTGGTAGGAAGGATGGAAAAGTTGTTACGACCCGCTACCCAAATTGTTGGGGCGGGCCGAGTCATGTCCAGCCTACGCTTGAGATAAAGTGTAGTAAGCTGTTCTAAAAAAATAATATAAGATCAAAGTGTGTTAACAGTTCCATTTGTCATATTATGGTAAATCATCACAAAATCATCTAGTGTACGAATATGTTCCAATTACATAGCCAAAATGTTAAATTGGATACAGGTCCAGTAACAAATATACATAGTCTAGACAGCCCTGCTCTCTAAGTCTAGAGCGGCTAAGATAACAAACTAGACAAGTTTTCCTGCAGGTACACCCTCGTAAGGTAAAGCCTGATCCTCGATGGTGACCCCATAATAGGAATCTCATAGCAACTCATCCTCGGTAAGTATACCTACAACGTTATCCTGTCAGGACGGGAGCAAGTACTGATTCTACAAACTAAATATACGAAGCATGAAATGAACAAAGGTGAAACAGGAATCATGATATATCATAATCTATCATGGCAAGGATACATATGTTATAGCGACAGCTGTATATGTAATATTTTAAACTAGAACAGGTACGTGATCGTCAATAGGTGTACAATGTACTGTGGTACATGTAAATAAATAACTTTCGTACATGTGAAAAGACGATAGATGTACATACGCACAAATACAGCTGGATAAGTACATACGAATGGTTTGTATATAGAATGCGACCTTGCTCGAATTCGGTAGTAGGGGCATGATCACGTACTTAGCTATCAGTTTTCCCATAATCCAAGTTATAACATGTGAGAGATACGAGAGCAGCCTAAAACATGTGAAGGATACTGGGTGTAAGCCCCGGAATTTTCGAGATTTATTTTTGAATTTTCTAAATAAATTATTTTTGATAATTTATTTTTATTTAATTAATTTTGATCATTAAATGCTCTTTTACCGTGACTTTGATTTCTAGAGCATCAGGGATGCCAGTCTCTGAAAACTTTCTTCTCTAAGTTTGTAGTAGACAAGATTATCTTCATGTTGATACATCGTGTCCCACTCAAACTTATTCCCTTGTGCTTCATTTGCTTCGTGCAACTTTTGGGTCAATTTAGACCATTTATCGTCTGCCGTAATTCGTGACTCAACTCCCAACTTAATTTCTGGCCCGACATCGGTCCAATCCAGTTGACCCAATATATGGCCTGGCCTGTATTGAGTCTAATATGCACGTGCCACTTGCATGCTACTAAATTGATCTCCATTGTGCTTCCATTTTATCCATGATTTTAATTGGTTTAAATTTGTTATTTTAATTAAATCTTGGCCCCAAGCTTGTCCAACTTGACCCAACACCCAGCCCAAATTGGTGTGACCCTATCATGTCTACCTATACACCCCACTGATATTTTTTTTCTTTTTCCCTACTAAAAATATCTCTCTTTATATACAAATATCTATTTTCCTCTCTCCATTTCAAATATATACATATATATATACATAATATATATATATATATATATATATATATATATATATATATATATATATATATATATATATATATATATATATCCCTCTCTCCTCACACTCCCATTAACACTTACCTCACTCTCTCTCTCCCCTCTACCATCAATCGAACCCAAGCACCCCCTCCATTCACTTCTTCTTTTTCATTCTCTTCTTCTTCTTCTTCTTCTTCTTCATTACATCACTACCACTTCCATCATTATCATCATTCACACCATCAACACCACCACCCCACGAGCATAACACCACCTCACCCCCACTGCTGGCCGCTCCACCGCCGCCGTCACCGTGTCCCGTCGCTGTGTTACCGCCCTGGCCAGCAGCAGCAGCCGAGCAACCGTGCGACCAGCAGCAGCACTGTACTTGGCAGCAGTAGCAGTGCGGCAACAACAGTCGGCGCCGTCGCGACCGCGGCTGCCGCCGGTGAGCCCCCTTGGCCGGGCGCACCCTCGGGCAGGCCCCCGTGGCCACTGCCCTCCTTTCCGGCGTGATACATAGTCGATTTGTGCATTTTGCAGGGAATCCCGTCGACGCGTGCCCGAACAAAATTCAGAATGTGCGCCTCTTCGGAGCGACTTTATGCACATTTTTGGGAAATCTGACCATTGGATCGACGAACTCTTTGCTCCGTCACAATCTCGGTGTATACCTATTCAGTCACCTCGAGTTTCGTCGTTTAATTTTGTCATTTGATACATCAAATCGGTCACCAAGTTGACCGTTTAAATTGTGTATATTTTGGACAATTTTGTGGAGCCAACTTCGTCGGCTCGTATCTCCTCCTTTGCAGCTCTGTTTGGCGTGCTACTGGTTCCTATGCGCAGCTCGTATAACCCTCTTCCTGCCCCTTAGGTTTCATTTTATTGTGAGCATGTTTGGTTGGTCGAATTCGACGCCAAATTTTGGCCGTCCGAATTCTTAATTTTGCACTTCTAAAATTCTATTTTTGAACATGGGACTCCAGATTCAATTTTTGACACCACGAGTAGACTCGTGGCTTCGTTTTGGCACGTTTTTATATAAAGTTTGCTAGATTTGGAGGACTTGGGCCCTGGCACGTATTTCAGTGCAACGTGGATCCCACGGTCCGGGTCAACGAGATTTTTGAGATCGGCTCATCGAAATCCAATTCTGGATATACCGTTGAGTTTGTATTGTCATTCTGGACTCGTTGACATATAATTTGCTGAATTTTGTGGACATTGGCTCCTACACACATTTCCGTGCAAATCGGATTCTAATATCCGGGTCAACGGACCATTTTGAGATCGGCTCATCGGAATCCAATTCTGGATATACCGTTGAGTTTCTACCGTCATTCTAGACTCGTTGACATATAATTTGTCAAGTTTTGTGGACATTGGCTTCGATACGTATTTCCGTGCAAACCGGATTCTAATATCCGGGTCAACGGGCCATTTTGAGATCGGCTCATCGGAATCTAATTTCGGATATACCGTTGAGTTCGTATCTTCATTCTGGATTCGTGAACATATTTTGCTAGGTTTTGAGTAATTTTATTCTGGCACGTTTTCGGTACAAAGGGGTCCGACACGGACACCATTTTGACCCGAAATTACTTTTTTGCCCCTGTGTCCAAATTGGACTTATGGATAGACTATCCTAGCTAATTTGACCATTCTGTATACGTTGGTGGTGGTTGTTTCACCAACCGACAACATCTGTAGGTTTTTATCCTATTATTATAATCTTTCTCCTTTTGTTGTATTTTGAGATCCATCGATTCCAGTGATTTCACATTCACTGAAATTGATATGTTGACCCTGAAGATGTTTATAAAGACTAGCCTTGACCATGGTTGACTATTTTGACTCAACATCGAAGTAGAGTCAACATTTAACCTAGGTTTGACTAGATTTGACCAGAGTTGACCAGTTGACCAAAGTCAACTGTAGGTCGACCATTGACTTAGTTTGACCTAGTTTGACTTGGTTTGTCTTCCTGTGACCTAGTTTGACTTAGTTGGACTGAGATTGACCTAGATTACATAGCTTATACTATATATCATGCCTAACACTGTTGAACCCTAATTAGCTTTTATATATATAATATTATATATAATTATATAATATATATATATATATATATATATCATCTTTAGGTCTGTGACTTCACTCTGAGCAAGATTACACAGTTGACATATTTCCATCGGATCTCAGGCGAGTACATTCTCTGATAATATTTCTGTTTTATGATATCGTCTATGTTTCTTGTACTTAGTGTAGATATACTTGTTCTTGACACACTATTCACACGGATTGGTATTTGTCTGGATCTCAGCATGAGATGTTATTCCTTGTTATTCTTGGTATATATTGTGTAAGTCTTGCCTTGTTTCTTGTTCATTGTGTAGACACGATCTCGAGGAGACTTGCTACCTTCTCGGAGAATCTTGTGTCATGATGTGTCATGGTTGGATCCACTATACTAGTCAGGGGCAGAGAGTATTAGTATAGATGTATGGTCATTATCCGCCTATATTCCTGGTAGACCTTGTGAATGCCATCTTACACTCCACGTATGATTGACTAGATCATTAGACCTTGTGTTGACCTAAGCCGGCCACATGTTGAAACTAGTACTCACACACTTAGATCGATGATTCTTGATTCTTATACATGCCATGATCAGTTTTACTTCCCTTGTTCTAGCTCTAGATTTATAGCTTACCTTGACATGATACTCATATGTATATTTTGTGATTTCTTGTATATTCTCTCTATTTACTGCTACATTTTCATATTGTCTAACTAGAATTGTTATTTGAGATTTGTGCTCGTTCCATCCTGACTGGATATGTTGATAATATTTTAGGAGTAGTTGTGTCCTCAGTATTGGACTACAGAATGTTGCTAGCTGGGGTGGTTCTCGTCACCGTGAGTTGTCTCTCAGGAGTTCTAGGTCTGGTAGTTATTTAGTTTTGTTATTATTTTCTCTATTTTATTCTTGTCTCATATGATCCTTGTAGATTCTAGTTGTTCTAGTGATATTGTTATTATTTTTTGTCTTATCTTCCTTAGTTTTTGTGATGTGATATGACTACCTTTATAGTTATAGATCATTAAATGTTGTAGTTAGTATCGGGTACTTGACAGCGCTCTACCGCCTATACTGCGATGTAGGCTGGGCGTGGCCTACGTATTCGTACTCGTATATCCGGGTGCGGTTCGTGATACTGGAAGTGGTAAAACGTGGTAGGTACTGGAAACAGTATAGAGCATGTGAAGATATGACTTGTAGTTTGAGGAACAGTATTTTGATATGATTCATTCGCAGTTTATTATCACATATAGTAAATAAAGTTTGTAGGGATACTTGCCTTGTGCAAAGTAAGGGTGTTCATATGAAGCTATAGATATCCGGTGTCCCGTCACTGTAAAAAGGATATACAAACTTAGTTTTTATACTAAGCTAAATACTAGGACACTAGTAGTGTGGCACGACTTTCTGACTGGACCCTAGCCAAGTGATGACTTTAGCATAGGAGACTAATGTGGGGTGACATAATACCTAAACAAACTTTCTAGGGTCTCTATACTAAGGTAGGGTAAGGTCCCAACACTAAAAATATCCCAAAGTCACACATAACTTCACAAGTCATAATTATATAATTAATAAATCAGACTGCACACTATGTTCCAACAATATTAAGATAGAAAAAGCTCAAATATAAAATAAATTACCAAAATGATCCTTATTAATTATAGAAATTTATACTAATTTTTCTGGAATTTATAAACTACTATAGATATTTATTAAAAATCAGTAAACATAAGTCTTTGAAAATGAGTTATGTTTTCCTATTTTTATAAAATGGAAAAAATACAAATTAAATCTTGGAAAAATTATACTAAATTATCTAAATTAAAATAGTATTTAAATACAATTGTTTCCAGATTTTTACAGCATTTATATTGTCTAAAAATTCAAATACGCAAGGTACAGTTTTTGAAAATAAATAATTATTTAATATATTTATCCACGTATACGAAATTGAACGAAGTCCAGATACGGGACCCAAAGCCATGAATCAAGTCCGATATGACTCGTACATGCCTTGAATGTATTTAGACTCATTTAAGTCCACAAAATCCATGCTAGGTCTGGACTTAAATGGCCTTAATCAGCAGAATATAAAAATACGAATTTAAAATATTGACATATGTATACTAAAATATTATAATAGTATTTAAATGTAGTAAAATGTACTTAGCCATAAAATTAAATAATAAAATAACATGTAAATTTACATAATAAAAATATAGCACAAAATCATATACATACATAGAAGTACATATATATACATACATAATTAGTATATAAACATGCATATATATATATATAATATATATATATAATATATATATATTATATATATATATATATATATATATAACAGTATAATACAAAAAAAACATACATATATACATATATACATAATAATATAAAGAAAATACATATATAATATAAAAATATATATACATATATTATATTTATATATATACATACACCCAGCCAAACCCATTGGGCCAAAACCAAACCCAATGAACAGTAACCCGAACCCAAACCCATTAGCAAATGGGTTTAAACCCAATAAACTAACTTAAAACCGTTAACCCATTTTAATACTCGTGTTCGGACAGTTAGGGACACGAGTGGTCGGGTCAGACACCGAGTCTTGTGTCCGAGGCAAGAACTCGTATTCTGACACGAATTAGCCGTGTCCAAGGCCATCACTAGACTCCTCGACACACGGCGACTTCATACACGTGTACACGAGAATGAATCGACCCACAGAAGGAGTGACCCGTACGTGTCCGGTGAATGGGGGCTGTCGGGGCTGCTGCACGACGGAGGAGGCATCGTGGTCGTCGAAAAAAAATGGATCGAGATTCGTCTCGTCATGGTAAATCGATTGGAGGTGGTCGGAGGTGACGACGACGGCCAGAACATCGGCTAGAGTAGATCTAGGATTCCGACGAGGGTATTGGGAAAGAACGGCTAAGGCGGCGGCTGTAGCTTCCCGCTTCGATAGGCTGTAATGACCCGTTCTGCCCTAGTGGAATGCCGATTCAAATGGCAAGTGCAACGACTCAAACGAGCTATCGACTCGAAGAATTGGCATCGACCCGATGAAGAATCGATGCAAGACTTACATTGGCCCATCGAAGATGAATCCAGACTTAGACTTTCAAAGGCGCGCTCGGAGTATCGCTCGGCCGACGCAATCACAGCTAAGGTGGGTGGCTCCGATGAACCCATCTTTGCTTAGCCTAGACACATAACAATACAGACACTATTGCTAGAATTGCTAGGTGGTCACACCGCGCATGCTAATAAATGACTCAACGCACCTAGCTATGGGAATAATCCCATCTTGTATGCTTGTTTAGAACATGGAAAAGAAGTCAGAAAATATAGGAACTCTCATACCGCGCTCCACGCTCGTGCTAATGCACAAGCTTACATTCAAGTTCCTTATGCGTTCAACAATGAAAAATGAACGGTTTAAACAATGAAACAGAAGACTATCGACATAGTCATTTCGAGTAGAGTATAGCAACATTGGAAGACTTCGGGACCGATGGTTCGCATAATGTATGAAAGAAAGAATGAACAAATAAGTGAATGAATGAATCAACGAATGAATGAATGAATGAATGAATATGTGAATGAATCAATGAACGAACGAACAAGTGAAAGAAAGAAAGAAAGAATGAATAAAAGATAAGAAAGAAAGGAATGGTTAGCGACAGGTATGACGAGGACGTGCATCGGGGCTCGCTACTCGTGCTGCACGGACGCCGCGCCAACTTGGTCGATAACGCATTATAGTTCACAGAAAGCCTACAGCTCAGGGACATGCCGTTAAGTTAAAATGACAAGACAATAAGAAATGGTCGCGAACAACCCACTCGTATACGAAGGGTAGGAGTAATAAGGGATTCCAAAGGCAACGATCAACGAGACATCGTAGCCGGCCTAGGCGGAATCATGTCTTACGGGCTGCTTGGGTGGGCTCGGACATTCTAAGTAGACGTAAGTGCAGGGTATTTTAAAAGACTATCAAGGTGTACCAGCCATCACGCTATGATAGGTGAGAATACCAAAGGAGAATATGTCCAAATTGGCTTGTGATGCCAGCGACCGGTGCATATAGATTAAGTAGACTTGCTTGTGGCAATCCACGTGCAAGTCCTTGTATTGAAATAAAGTAGTCTAAGTTAACTGAATGAAGCGCCTTCTAAACATGCTTGAATATAACACACCAAATGATCGAGAGTATTTCGTACAAATGAGTTAGAAAATACGCCTACGACGCGCTAGGACATGAGGCAGGGACACGCCCCTGACATTGAATGTTTACATGAATTATGATAAGTTGATATATATGAATTGTTGACTAACTTGGTTTACTTTGGACAGGGAAGACCGGACGGTAAGTATGGGTAAGTCGTGCATGTATTTCCATGCAACCACTTGAAATCGGTAACACGAGATAGGTTATCATATGTGCTATGAAACTGATCCTAAGGCAAGATTAGAAAGACAATGAATGATAGACGGTGCACAAAAGTAAATAGAACGTGTTTGGTAATGATAGCATTGTGGGCGAGCTAGCCTCCCTGCTAGTGCATAACAATATATTGATAACCCTACAGTTCGCTTGCAGGATGCAGGAGGTCGTCGGGTGTGGAGCTTTCCTCGAACGTGCTAAGGCGCGGAGCTAACTCTGGAGCCTTGGAGTGTTGCAAGGAGCTGAAGCACCATATACAGGACATAGTGTATCGGAACATCGCCATAAATCATTACATGTTGTAAGCCACTTGGCACGCCTTTTATGTTTCAGAGAGAGAGCTTGAGAGACTTGTAAACTCGGCCTAGCGCCGCTTGTAAACTTCTTGAAAATCAATAAAGAGTTTGAATTCGCTTCAACTTGTGTTCATTTACTTTCTGCTGCAAATGGGGGCACTCCATGCGACTCTGTGGCCTAGCTAAAATCGGTCGTTTCTGGGATTAGCCTTGTACGGGCGTAACCTAGGCCCGTGCGGCATCACGCCTTAGCGAGGACGATCGCTCCTACGGGAGCGGGGCGTGACATAGGCGATGGAACTTCATAATATGCTTATGCCGAGTCAGATCGGCCGGGAACTAAGATGGCCATCTGACTCGATCGCTAAGCTTGGTAAACGATAATACCTTACGGCATCGATCAAATCGATCTAGACGAACGTTACGAGAATCGATCCAACTAATGGAACGACTTCTGTTGGAATAAGTCCTAGATGCAGCGGGCTGCGTCTCGGCAAGGGAGCTGTCTATAAAAGTCCCTTCGACGGGACCGGACCGCCGTATGGTTTTCTTGGAGCTTTCCCACTAGATTTTGATGAAGTGCTTTCACGTCTTTTTTTTGGATGCAATCTTCAAATTTTGAAGCAAGGGAAAAAGAAGGACAAAGTATTGGTGCCATTGTAGGAGCTCGCGTAACTAAAGCTTGACGTTGCGAAGTGCTTCGACGAACGGCACGAGCAAAGTAATCGGTGGGTGATTCGGTCCTTCTTTTCTACTCTGTCCCGTAAACAAATTCCTTTGCTTCAAATTCATTCAAATTGAACGATGCCAAGTAATTGCCTGCCAATCCACTAAGTTCTAGAACTCGAAAAAAATGTATCGATTTAGAGTAATCTACTCTGAAAAATACAAGTTTATCACATAAATGAGAAAGTTTAAGGTTCTAGTAAAAAGATAGACTATTTCACGTGCTGCAAAATAATATGAACGTCGATCATGGGTTATGATGCCTCGGACAATTTGGTGCCTACGGGACACTAAATCGGGTGTACGGCTTTGGGGAAAATAAATCATTGCATGAGTTGGAAGAAATGATAATGTCATTCAATACTGTCCGCGCTATACAAATCTGCCCACTAATATTAAACAAGTTCACGCATTGGCATTGTATGGACAGCTTGTGCACAAGTTAAACTTTTCTTGATGCGGTATCCGGGGCATCGAAATCGAATCGACCTAGGGGGAAAAACAAATTCGTGTTTCGGCACGAGGCATTACGAGACGTGCAGCAGGGCTTGCAACCCAAGTTGACAGGCACGTCGTAATGCCATATAAAGTCCCTCATGTATAACATCAATGACCGCACATATAAGATAGAGCATGCTCACCTATTGTCTTATGCAGGTAGTAAATATTATCTGTGTTTTATACAGGGACGAGCACGGCCATGGTAAGAAATAGGATAAACTGCTATGTTTTACTGTATGCTTTATTACTCAAATGATGGCTATCGATATGAACTGAATTCATTTAGTTCTGAATAGAAAGACAACTCTAAAGCATGCCTACCTTAACAATCAGAGTCGTTTAGACGAGTGGATTCGTCTCGTCCACTTAGCAAGTGTGCTAATCCCATCCCCCAATTTCTCCAGGTGCGACGGGCGCTCTAAACTAAACTGAAGCTGAAGTGCGGAGAGGCATTTTGAAGCTCTTCCTATGCTGAAGTATTTTGAAGCCAATTCAATCGACGGCTTATGTAAAAGGGGCGAATGTATGGGACGGCAAGCGTTAGCTCAGGCAACTTATCGAGTGTATTTCTTTCTATTTTCAATCAATGTAGCCACAAAGACATCCAATATAATTACGACTTACACTTCGTTGTAAGCTATGAATGAAAAGTATTTCTATCTTTCTATACTGCGTCTTATATTCTGTTATGAATTATGAAGTTTCAACTTGGCGTATTAATATGAAAAATAACGTAACGTTCTTGCCTTGTACGAGTGCAATTCCAGACTTGTACGACATCTCGCCTTAGCGAGGACGATCGAATCGGCTAGGTAACATCGGAGATGAACGGTTTGTCGACTCGGGGCATGACAAATTGGTATCAGAGCACAGTTATGTTTCCTCGAATTTTTGAAAGATGTTTCATTATTGGAATGTTCGTTACGATGGCTCGACTGAATGCTTGTCGACATGTTGCGTGAAATAAAAGTTCCATACAGGTAAGTCCGTAGATATTTTTGAAAAATACTAACGGTTTACACTATTTTATAGTAATGACTAAGCGAGATAAGAAAAATTCTGGCACAACAACCCAAACTGTGGATAGTACATCGAGCACAAAGAGTACTGGCCCTAGCGAGAAGACAATGGAAAAATGCTACAGTTGATGGAACTGCAGCAGCAACAGCTTCAAATGCAATTCAAAGCCCAATTTGATGCGTAGCAGAAGCAGATGAACGCCCTGACTCCGATAGTGAGCAGGATGGCGAGCAATACCAAGGCAACGAACGTTGTACCTGAGGAGAAGCAAGGTGATCAAGAAGAAGACGAGGAGGAAGAAGCTCAACTGCAAATAAAAAATTCTTCTTTCTTGTTCAAGGCAAAGGAGTTTTCCAAGATGAATCCACCTAAATTCAACGGCCGAGCAGAGCCTGATGTAATTGTGGGATGGCTTACGGAGATTGAGGACCTATTTAATATGCTTAGCATTGAAGGGTCCCAGAGGGTAACATTTGCGGCGTTAAAACTGCAACTGAGAGCTTACGACTGGTGTGCAGCTAAGAAGCAGGAAATCTACGAAGCAGATACAGACGCCATAATTTCCTAGAAAATGTTCTCCTCGAACAGTACGTTCCTCGTGCCATTCGTCGTCAAAAAGAAGACGAGTTCATGATGCTGCTACAGAGAAATATGTTTGTCGACGATTATGACTCGAGCTTCTCAAAGCTGGCGAAGTTTACCGGTGCCACGCGGCCCAACAAAATAGTGTA
>JANAVB010015924.1:0-40898 GCA_029216955.1 Iris pallida
GCTTCAACCGCACAGTCTCTCTTCCCGTTGAAGAGTTATTTGATGCCACTGCTGCTGCCGCCTGGTTGTCACAGTATATCGGAATCGCCGGTATCTGAGCCCCAACCATTGGAAGGTCATACATGAGCTCCGAAGCCACTCTGCTTCATCTGCTGCAGCGTCCAATGCAAAGAATTCAGATTCCATGGAGGAGCGAGATAACATAGTCTGCTTCTTCGACTTCCACGATATAGCAGCTCCACCCATGGCGAACACATATCCACCTGTGGAATATTCGCTCTCCACCTCTGAACACCAGCTAGCATCACTGAAGCCTTCCACTACTGACGGATCTCCGCTGTAGTATAGTGCATATGTCTGAGTCTTCTTGAGATATCTCATAACACGCTTCACAGCTTTCCAATACTTTACGCCTGGATTGCTCGTAAATCGACTCAACATTCCCACTGCAAAGGCTATGTCAGGCCTTGTGGCAGTAGTAGCGTACATCAAACTTCCGATGACGCTAGCGTACTCCAACTGCCTGACGCTCTCCTTCGAATTTGGCTCCAGTTTCAGATCACTCCTGTACGGTGTATCAATAATAGGAAGATCTTGATACCCGTAGCGAGAGAGCATCTTCTCAATGTAATGAGACTGTGACAGCGCTATTCCAGTGCCTGTCCGGATGATCTTGAGCCCCAAGATTACGTCGGCATCCCCCAAGTCCTTCATACTGAACTTGGTCGAGAGGAATTTCTTTGTCTCTGTGACGCAGCTTAAATCCGTACCTAGGATTAGCATGTCGTCCACGTATAGACAAACGATTACTCCTCTTCCGTCAGCAAACTTCGTATAGACACACTTGTCTGTTTCACTGACCCTGTAGCCATTTGACCTTATCACCTTGTCAAACTTCTCATGCCACATTTTGGGAGCTTGCTTCAAACCATACAGAGACTTCATCAACTTGCAGACTTTGTCTTCCAGACCTCTGACGACAAAACCTTCTGGTTGTTGCATGTAGATCTCTTCGGTCAGCTCGCCATTAAGGAATGCCGTTTTCACATCCATCTGATGTATCACCAGCTTGTGTATTGCTGCTAAAGCAATTAACAATCTGATAGTTGTCATCCGAGCTACTGGAGCATAAGTGTCAAAGTAGTCGATCCCCTGCTTCTGAGCAAACCCCTTGGCCACTAGCCTGGCCTTGAACTTGTCAATGGTTCCATCTGCTTTCATCTTCTTCTTGAAGATCCATTTGCATCCGATGGGTCTTGCTCCTTCTGGTAGGTCGACCAATACCCATGTTATTGGAGGTGATTGAGTCAATCTCGTTGTCAATCGCCTCCTTCCAGAATATAGCATCTCTGGTCTTCATCGCCTCATCATAGGTAAGCGGATCTGCTTCCACATGATAGGTGACGAAGTCATCTCCGAAGTCTTTCGGCCTCCTCGCTCGCTTAGTTGACGGCTCAGCGAGTTCTGGTTCAGCTGGTGTCTCCTCGACAACAACTCCATCTTGGACTACTGGTTCGATAAAGATCTCGTCTGCTCCGCACCCTCATATTTCCGGAATGTCCGCGAGAACAATGTTCTTGTGCCTTGCAAACTTTTCTTCAAATATTCAGCATCGCGAGATTCGATGATATGATTTGACTCGATATCAAGGAATCTCCGAGCATCACTCTTCTCGGCATACCCCAGGAAGATCGCCTTAGTAGTCCTTGTCCCAGCTTCTGAATCTTTAGATCCGGGAGCTTCACATAAGCCAGGCACCCCCACACTCGAATGACATTCAGGTTGGGTCTGACTTTGAACCAGAGTTCATGAGGAGTTATGTCGGAAGTTGCATACGGCACTCTGTTCAGAATAAAGTGGCCGTTAATGCAGCTTCTCCCCAATAGCACTTTGGGAGACCCGCAGTCAACAGCATAGAATTCATCATCTCTGTCAACGTTCTGTTCTTCCTTTCTGCTACTCCGTTGGATTGTGGAGAATACGGAGCCGTCGTCTCGTTGATGATTCCATGTTCTTTGCAGAATGATGAGAATTCATGAGACCTATATTCCACCTCGATCACTCCTCAGCCTCTTGAGTTGTTGTCCAGTTTGCCGTTCAGCCTCGGCCCTGAACTCCTTGAACTTCTCGAATGCTTCGTCTTTAGATTTGAGTAAATAGACGAAGGCATACTTGGAGAAGTCATCGATGAAAGTAATGAAATACTTCATCCCGGCCTTTGTAGAGAATTGTTTGAAGTCACAGATATCTGAGTGAACCAACTCCAGAAGATCTGTGCTTCGATGGACCCTGTGGAAGGGTTTCCTAGTGATCTTCGTCTGAGCACATATCTCACATTTCTCTACCTTACCCCCACACTTGGAGATAAGTCCTAGACTAGATATTTGTTTATTCGCTTACAATGAACATGTCCTAGTCTATTATGCCACAACTCAAGAGAGTAATTCAAACTAGTGATAGCATTGACATTATTATGCTGGGTTACAACAAGCTGAATTTTGTACATTCCTTCAGTCTGAAAAGCTTTCCGAAGAAAGTACCCTTCTTGGACATCACCATTTGGCCAGCATTGATGTCCATCCTCAAGCCTGCGTTGCAGAGCAGGCTCCCAGAGATCAGGTTCTTTGCGATTGCAGGAACATGCTTCACACCTTGAAGCGTCAGAATGTTCCCCGATGTAAGCTTCAGCTCCACCGTCCCGATCCCCAGTACTTCAGCTTGTGCCTGGTTCGCCATCATGACTTTCTCGGAAGTAGGCTCATAGGAGACGAACCAGTCCTTGTCTGAACAGACATGACATGTCGCGCCAGTGTCTATCCACCAGTCCAAGTCTGCCCCCACAGTTGCAACCTGTGCTATCATGGCAACCTGATTAGTAACCAAAGAAACCTTGTTAGGCTCACCTTGCTCTTTGGGCTTGGACTTGCATTCACTTTTATAGTGACCCTTCTTGCCACAGTTGAAGCAAGTCACATGGGACTTGGACTTCTGTTGCTTGAATCCTGGACCCTTCACTTTCAGATTCGAGAAGTCCTTCTTCTTGTGGTGAGAAGCCGCCTGCTTCCCTTTGTTCTCTCTGGTGGCTTGAACCAGATTCGCCGTTGCTAGTTGCTTGGACAGGGTGTCCAACTTCTGTTGAGAGCGCATCTCGTCCTCAACATGAATCTCGCTGAGGAGATTATCCAGGCTAATCTCCATCTTCTTCCTATGCATCCTTGCATAGATGTTGCTCCATCCTGGAGGAAGTTTTGCCACGATCCCTCCAACGACGAACTTGTCGACGAGGGGCATGCTATCGTCCTCCAGTTTCTGGCGCAGCTTCAGGAACTCTTTCACTTGGGGCAGCATGGTCTTCTCGTCTTCAAAGACCCATTTGTGGTATTTTTCAACCATGAACATCTTCGACCGGGCCTCGTCGTCGTCATACAGCTTCCCCACGGACTCCCAGATCTCTTTGGCAGAAGTCCCTTTGTGTAGGACTCGGCCAGAGAGTCTTCCATGGAATTCAGGATCAGCAGCCTGCATATGCTGTTATCCTTTTTCCACTTCGTCTGCTTGCTCGTAGCAGCGGCCAGAACAGCAGCAGATCCTGTTGCTGGAACGATTGGTTCTTCCTCATCCAACACGTGATCAACATCCACGAGTTGAAGGTTCAGAGTCACCTTTCGCTTCCAGATCTGGAAGTGTTCGTCGTCGAATTTCTCCAACTTGTTAAAGCCGGTATCGACAAGCGAACACGAGTGTTTTCCATCGAATCGTATAGCTTTGAGATTGTTAGTCTATTTGCAAACAATCGATGGAAAAACTCAGTTGCAATCCCTAAGAAGAGATGCAAAGAATGCAGTTGCAATCCCTAAAAAAGAGATGCAAATAATGCAGATTGCGTAGCCTAAACGATTAAAAAAAAATCGAATCGCGTTTGCAATAGCGGTTTCTCGAAGGCAACAAGAGATGATCAACAACAGTTGAGTCTCAGATTCTCGAAGGCAACAGAAAGAGGAAGGAAGAAGAAGAGCGGATCTCGCTGGGGTGTTGAACACCGGCGCTCAAAGCTATACCCGCAGTACGGATAAGCTCCCAGGAACCAGCAAGTTCAGGAGAACTTCTGGAACGCTCGTAAGTCAATATTTGAGACTTGAACGGGCTTCCTGGACTTAACAGACTCCCTCAACTCTTTCTTGGTGCATCTTTCAAAGGAGGCCAAGGGGCTCTATTTATAGAGTGGAGTTGAGACTTCACCTATTCTCCTATCCGATGTGGGACTAAAATACCAATACTCAAAAATAGAGTTTGATATTTTAGATCATCCCACAATCAGCATAGAAGTGTGCCAGTCCACGCCTACCCCCCGAACCCTCCCGTGCATGCACGAGACATCTTGGAGTCCGCGTCCGAGTCCGAGTCCCACAACAAAAATTAACTTGCATCCTTGTTGGATTTAATCCTTTTTCCTTCTAGGAAAATACTTCCACATGGCACAAACTTGTGCCCCACTACACCTCATGTGCACACCTCAACACAAGCAATGCATTATATTGAGATACTCACCATTTGGTGTAGCCGATGTGGGACTATCTTTTCTAGTCCAAAGGCAAAAACACCAACAAACCTAACAAGATAGCCCACAAATTTGTGGCTGATTTCCAGGGTCGTTATTTCTGACATTACAAGGGTCCAATATAAATACAAAAATGGGTCTTTTTTTAACCGTTATAAGAATTGTTTTTTTAACCACTCTAAAAAATGCATTTTCTTGACATTCTAAGGGCCCTTTTACTGCAGTTTCTAAAAAATAAGGAGGTCTAAATCTAAAATGAAGAGTTCACATTAGTAACATATAACGGAAATCCGATACATTACCCAATAGATTATCGATTATCCTAGTCCAAAATAAATAAATCCTCTGGAAAATTTGTCAAAGCATACTCCAAAACATTCTCATACTTGTCCATCCAATAGACCACAATAGACTCAGAAAGATGATTACTATCTTCAACATCTCTATCACGAATGGCAAACCAACATTATAAATATGTTTACCACGTTATGGAGCGGTAAAGATGAACCAAATAGAACAAAAAATTCGTTGGGGGTACGAGTAAGTTCCAAACAATATGAATTTCTTGTTAAAGAACTAGAACCAGTTTGTTCTCTAACAAGAAATTAATAAACATATTTTGTTGTATATTATGTACATAATAACTAATCCAACATATAACATAAACTAACCCAGGAAAGTTAATAGAAGTACTAGGAAAATTAAAGACATAAGCAGGGATACAACTATGTAATCTAATACAAAGACAAGTATAATATCATGCACACAAAAGGGTATGAAAACTAGGTTATATATAGACAAAGATATACATAGAGTCTAATACAAACCAAAATGTATCTTATCTATTTATAATAGATATATAAGTCTAGAATTCTAACCAGACACAAAATGTGGACTATGCATGAGGCCCCAAAAATACTAGCTAGAAATACAACCAAAAATCATCAACCTCTCTAAAATGGTTATCCCGTCGGAATATGGACAAGTGATACAGTTACCGGTACAACTACGATAGTGTATACAACAATATAATAATGTAATTAAATCAATAATAATAATAATAATAATAACAACAACAATAATAATAAACAAATTTATTATTATTATTATAGTATAGCTTTTGAGAAAATATGTGTCTGAGGATATAGATACACTATACAATGTACTACTGAATATTAAAATTTTGTATTTGAGTTAGATTGTTACATTTACTTAACAAAATATTCTTACAAAGACCTTTATGGTTTCCTAAAAATGTTGTGCCCGTTCATTTAATGATAACGCTTCATTCATTTACCTTAAAATCATAAAATGTTCCAGATCGATGCCCACAAATCGATCTACTATCGATTTAAAACCGTTTTAGGTACATTATCGATCATTTAAAAAGCGGAGAGATAATTGGCTCTGCACTATACTGCTACATCTCATTTCTACCTTCATTACAATTTCTTATGGTTGTTGCTGCATTTGGATGTCTAGATACAAATTGTTGAGCTTGTGTACATATTGCTACTTTACTATTTTACTACATTTATTGATGATCATTCTCAGTCGGCTGGAACTTCCTACTTTACAAGATCACTCCTCCATCCTTAGGATTTTCAAGCATTTCGCAACAAAGTCCTGCATACCTAATTCTTCACTATTATCATACTCTAAGGAATATCTAGTACAAATTCCAGGATTCCATCATCAATACAATACATACAACAAATGAGCAACCTCCAACTTCCCATATCTACGATTATAATAAGGTTCGAAACAGCTCAAAGGTCAGCCGTCTAAGTCACATGTATATCATCACTTATTAATTAATATTTTTTAATTATGTGAAAAAAATATTTTTTTTTAAATTTGTTACATATAACAACGTGGGAAATCAAACTCAACCAACCAAGAAAAATACATCCCACCTTAACCACATGATTAGAAGAGGTGGTTGACTATAATCAGATAATATTATTATTTTACGTACAACGCACGTGTATCTACTAGTAAAATATATAGAGTCTGAACGAAGGGATAATATGATACAAACGACTATAGGCATTACATTGATATCTACGACACATTAACCCGAAATATGGAGATAAATTAATACACAAATTATAGTATAAAAAAAAAAAAATTGTACATGAAGACATAGTATATACCTGTTGCGACGTAGCAAGATGACATAGATCCAGCAATGTTCATGAAGCCCATTGCTACCATTTCCTTGTTGCCATCAAGTTGATATCCTTTAACAGAGGCAAAGGATCGGCCAACCGCAATAGCCTCCTGCATTATTTTTCATACATTCAGAAACATAAATCGTCGTGATAATGCCGATTTAAATACTTGTATTGCCAGATATTCAAGGAATAGTTATATACGCGACTGACCGCAAGCGCTATGACTGCGCAGACCAAGCCGATCTTCGCAGACTCTCCGACATGTGGGCCGCGAAACCGCAGCTGGTTCGCGGAGCTCGGGTTCAGTCCACCCTTGACGCGCTGTATAGTTCTAACCCCGTGCTTGTCTGCTCGTGTCAAGAATACTAGTACGGTAGACATGACAACAGAGAGTAGAGGAGCGATGGCCGGGAGCCAGTATAGCTTCTTTTCTTCCTACCCTGAAATGCTTTAGTTAGAGAAGTACCAAAATGCTATATAGTCGAGAATTCTATATTTTCGGAAATCAGAATATTATTTTTTTAGTTAATTTTTGGAAAAATTATATTTTATGTTTGGTGAATAATAAATATTTTATAAAATAAAAAATGATAAAAAATTTAAAAATAGGATTAAAAAGTGGAAAGAGAAGCAAATAATTCTTAAAAACAGAAAAAAAACCAAAAAAAAAAAGATCATTCTTAAAAAAATGAAAAAAAATAAAAAATGAAAAAGAAAAACATTCTTAAAAACGATAAAAAAACGGAAAAAATCACAAAAAAATGAAAAGAAGACAAAAAACCAAAAAAAAAAAACCTTAAATAAATGAAAAGAAAACAACAAAAAACCATTAAAAAAATCTTAAAGAAAAAGATGAAAAAAACTGAAAAATACCAAAAAGTCATTCTTAAAAACATGTAAATCAAAACACTAAAAAATGAAAAAAAAAAAGAGAAGATAAACAAAACTTTCTTAAAAAATGAAAAAAGACGAAAAACAATTCTTACAAAAACAAAAAAACTGAAATAAAAACAAGAAAAAGATTTTCTTTTTATTTATTTAAAAAGACTACGAAAAACAAAAAAAAAACATTTTTTTTACTCGGGCAAAAAATACACTCATATTCTTAAGAGAGAGGATTACCATGTTTTGTATCAAAAAAATGTTTATCTGGGTATTTTCAATTTTCGAAAATTAATTTTTTTAACCCAAATCAAACATGGAACAGATTTTCCATCCTAAATTTGCTCCGGTATAAAAGAAAATTGCTTATACAAATGCCCCCTTTAGTAACTTGATAGAGGCGAAGAATTATGCATGCCTGAGATTGGCAGAACTTACAATGAATCTGGTGATGAGTATGAATATGAGGAAGGAACATCCAAGCATAAAATTGTAAGGGTACCACTGCATGTTATTTGCAAAGTCAGTACAAACAACAACACAACAACAACAACAACAACAATTACAAATGATTGGGAATTAAAATGCCACATATCATTTTTTTTCTATGAATTCAGCATAATAAAAATCCCTCTGCTCTGCTACAATTCATGGAATGACAGTAAGAAAAGTTATTTCTATATCTTCATAAAGAAATTTAGTCCAAGAACCACATATATATGAAGACTGAATTATTTTTATGATCCACAAAGAAAATATACTAAATGCTTCATTCATCACTCAGATAGAAGAACAAACTGCATCAAAGCTTACAATTCAACCATAGATGTGATACTTAGCAAAAGTCACGATTGCAGCTTCTTCAATTTAATCCTTTAATCCATATTTACTTATAGAAACCCAATTATTCCTAAAAAAAACCTTAAAAAATACCTATTCTTAACAAACATTACCATGCACACTAAGAATATTGGAAAAAAAACACAAAGTTGTCAGACTAGAATAATAAATTCTGAATTAACAACGTAGAACAAATGTAGAAATTAACTAGCTAGTTATCCGAAAATCTTTATACATCTGCTACTCTAATAGTTACTAAAGTACTCGAAATGTTAATAATATGTAAATTCAACATCTTTGTGCTTCCTTTGTAAGGGTTTTCTTTCTGAGTGTGGGTGTTAGCAGTCCGTTTCTAACATTCTAACCACTCTAAAAAAGAGTTTTTTTTTCTGACTCTCTGAGGGTCCGCTTGGTAATTATTGGGGTAACGGTTATTAGATGTTTTTAAAGTACCAGTTAGGAGCAGTTACGAGGGTTCTAGTTTTGGACGATTTTAAGTAGCAGTTTTTAAAGTAATCTAACCCATGTTTCATAATTCATTAACGAACTATTCTGAAAGTATTTTAAAACAAAAAAAATACTTATATACTCATATATATATAAACAAAAGTTCTTCCGGATAAAAATTATATCATTATTCTCTCAAATAATATCTTATACACTCATATAACTTGCAAGCATAAAATAGTTTGACAAGTAGTAAATCATAAATGTTGAGACAAAACATTTATCATCACATCTAGTGAATCACAAGATTTTAAAAAATAATATTTTGGAGGAAGTAACCGTTGGATGGGAGCTCAAGAGAAACAAAGATGAGAAAGAAAAAAAATAGTAGTTGTAAGTTATATTTTTTGATAAGGCTATAAATGAAAGAAAAATATCGAAACCCTCAAAGTACCCCAATTTGAAGTGTTTATGAGGACACCGAAAATTACACTGCACTCGTTTTGGGGTTCTTGGGCCGACCAAAACCAGTGACTTAAATAATTACCAAGCAAATTTTTTTTAAACACTTCATAACAGCGGTTCAAAAAATTCTGAAAACCAGTAAAAATATCATTACATCATGTTACTGCAGTTTCTAAAAAAATAAGAAGTTTAAATCTAAAAATAAATATTTCACTAGTAATATATACAGAGGTTAAAAAAATTGGGTCTTCCCGTTTTTAAGAGCTTGTGCGATCACACGACTTACACATGTTCAGAAACGGCCCTGGGCGTTACAGGAACTTACTTGTTCATGGAGCGCAACCCAAACAGCCTTGGTGACAGAGACGACATCGGTGCTGTTAGTGAAGTGAGATATGCCAAGTAGTCCTTTCAGCTGCTGCAGACCGATGATGATTGCTGCCCCTCCCATGAACCCAACAATAGCAGCATGGGAGAGGAAGTCTACCAAGAATCCCAACCTGTGTCATGAACACAGTATATATATAACGGTTTCAAATGCAGCAGTAATTAGCTGAAGTTCAACTCCACCTGAGGAACCCAAATGCAACTTGGAAGATGCCAGCGAAAAATGTGGCGGTGAAGACGATCTTCCTATAGGCGACAGGGTCGGTGGATGGATCGACTACTTCCCGGATCATCGACGACAGAAGAAGAGATACAACTGCAACTGGGCCAATCGCGATTTCCCTGGAGCTCCCCATCAGTGCATATATCAAAGGTGGTACAAGGCTTGTGTCTAGTTTTGGACCAATTAGTTGTCAGAAATGAGAACACAAAAATAACAAAAAATTATTACATTGTAGATGTGAACTTGAAAATGTAAGCAAAACATACAAGGCCATATTGTGGGTCGAGTTTCGCCAGATTAGCATATCCAATACTCTGCACAAAACATTCAAATGTTACAAGTTTATAATTTTTTTTTTTTTTTTTTTTTGCATAGTAAAGAAAGAACACATAATTTTATAGAGCTAAAGAAATTTTATAGAAATAGAGGAGAAAAGAGCTTGCAAATATTACAATCCACAAAATATTCCATCGGTCGGTCTGACAGATCTGAAGCGAGAATTTCAATATTAATGCATAAACGAGGAGAATATGTGCAAACGCATCGGAATTGCTTGAATTCCTTCCGACTTTGGCAGAATTTAAGCAAGTTCTAATATTGAATGCACGAAGGAGGAGCATATGTGCATACACAACTAAATTCAAGCAAGTTCTTTAGAACTTGCTTGAATTCTGCCCGTCCGACCAGCAGATTCTGTGTAGGGGTGAGCATTCGGTTAATTAGGCTCAAACCGAACCTATAATCGAAAATCGAATTGGACCGAAACCGAATAAGCAAAATCGAAACCGAACTGAAATGACACATAACCGAATCAAATCGAATCAAATTAAATTGGTTCGGTTTTCGGTTTATTCGTATTTTTGTTGTTATATATATAGTAACTAAATATACCTCGATATATATATATATATATATATATATATATATATATAT
Organism: Iris pallida; assembly: GCA_029216955.1. Taxonomy (NCBI): domain Eukaryota; kingdom Viridiplantae; phylum Streptophyta; class Magnoliopsida; order Asparagales; family Iridaceae; genus Iris; species Iris pallida. The sequence continues at coordinate 10,913 of JANAVB010015924.1, forward strand.
ATATTATATACACTAGTGGATAACCCGTGCCATAATGGCACGGACACGAACAGCAGATCCGACGGGCGAAGGTTGCTCCACCTCTGCTGCTTCTTCTTCCCAGAGACTGATCCGACTGGACCACCACCTGGAGAAGGGTCGAGTGACTTCTCTCCTGCCGAAGAATGCCTTCCGGAGATCCTCCGTGGTAACTCACCGCCGCCGGCTGCTCCGGTTCGTGCTGCGGGTCGAGGCTCACGACGAAGCTGGAGTTCCGGTTCTCCGCGGCGGAGGGGAGGCCCCGCTGCCGCCGCCTCCGCCGCCTTTCGGAGGGACGCGATGGAGAAGTTGGGATGAACGTGAGGGAGAAGTTGGGACTTGTCCTTTTATTTATGTGGTAGAACCAAAAACAGTGGGTTGTCTATAATCTAATCTAAAAGCAAAAATAAGTTTTAGAAAGAGAGACAATTTAGTCCTTTCATCATCGTTGAACCAAAGCACATGGGTCGTACCAAAATATCACTGTGCTTTATATATATATAAAAACTAAATTTTATTATTCGGTTTTGGATCGAAATCGAAACCAAATAATAAAATTTAGTTTTTTCAAAACCGAAACCGAACCAATTTTTTTTTAAAACGGAACCGTATCTCTTATTCGGTTCGGTTTTCGGTCCAAAACTGAATAATGCTCACCCCTAATTCTGTGTCTAGTTCGACCGGCGAAATTTTTTTTCTTCTGGATTTTGATATTTGCAAACTCGTTCCTTCTCTGCATATCTCTGTAAAGTTTCTTTCACCCAATAAAGAAAAATCTGAAGAAAGAATCTATTCCACTCATGCATTACTTTATAGTAAAGAAAGAACATAAAATTAAACATCATAGAAATAAGTAGAGGAGAAATGAGTTTGCAAATATTCAAATCCACAAAACACCAGTATGACAGAATTCAAACAAGTTCTAATACATGAACGCATGGACGAGACGAATCTGTGCATTGTAATTCAAACAAGTTCTAAAGGAATTCAAGCAGTCATTTAGAACTTGCTTGATTCCCTAGACCGACTATCGGAATCTACATCCAGTACAGTTCGACAGAATATTTTGTGGGTTCTGATATTTGTAACTCCTCCCTCCTTTGCATGTATAAAATTTCTTTCACCCCAATAGAAAAAAATCTGAAGAAAGAATCTACTGCACGCATGTATTACTTTATAGTAAGAAAGAACAAAAACTTTTATACAGATAATTTTTTATTTATTTATAGAAATAGACGGAGGAGAAAGCAATTTGTAAATATTCGAATCCACAAAACATTCGGTGAGACCACTGGCACATAATGTTCTGTGGGTTCCAATATTTGCAAGCTCCTTCCTCCTCAGCCCATTTCTATAATTTCTTTGGCCGAATAAAATTTTACGAAGAATTAAGAATCTACTGCAATCACGTATTACTTGCGGAATGCCGAGGCTAGCCGCGTCAGACCGGCCAGCAAGTCGCTCCGGAAGGACTTCAAGTCGTAGCTGCTTCCCCACCGGAGATCGGAAAGAGGCTGCGGAGAGCCGAGACATGCACCGAAGGGGCGAGGAGAGTACTCGCTTCGGCAGCGGCTCACCGCGCTCCGAACCGAGGCGGCGAGGTCGTGCCACGGGGACGGCGGCTCGCGCGTGTCGAGAACCGAGAAGAGGACGGTTTGGTCGACGTCGTCCTGCCCGGCTCGTCGCCGTTGAGCTCCGCGGGCGGCGCGGAGCGGTCCGCGGGCTGTTGAAGTGTTTGGGAGAACTCGGAGCTCTCTCTCTCCAGCAAGACGCAGCTGGCGGTCCATGGTCGAGACCTCTGCTACTCCCATGGCCTGCCTATTTGTACAGGACATGGCAGCTGATGGTAGGATGGAGGCGATGCTCGAGCTCGCGGACATTGAGCTATAGATAGCCTTGTGCTTGATAGGAAGCTAAGGGTCGAGTGTCGCAATTTAAAGGCAGGCATGCTCTACTGCACTACTGTGCAAGTGAGTGTGGTGCGGTGATGTCACTGTGTTAGGATCTACAAGAGCTTCATATAAGGAAAATGTCCAAAAAGAGGTCCATGTCTCGTTTTGACCATATATATGGTAATCCTATATAAGATTGGATTTGATCATATATGTTATAATCCTATATAGAATTAGGATTGTATTTTCTAATCTACATAAGATTGAATTTCTTACTATATAAAAGGGTCTATAGGTGCTCCTTGAGATATCTCATCGTGCTCAAGTTGTTGAATAAGTTCAACACAAAAAATTTGAGAGATTTTTTTATCTTTGTGATAGAGAGTTCTTGAGTGCAAGGAGAGAAGCGCTGAGAGCTATTGTGTCACGCCCCAGAACCAGAATACTGGAGAGCGGGGACAGACATAGCCAGCTACGTATAATGAAATGGAATCCACCTCATTATATGGTCACGGCTGTCTAGATATATGAGGGTTTATCTACAAACCAACAGCCTCTTAAGGTCAAGAACAAGCCTAGTGTCTCAATCACAAACAGTAAGTAAATGTTACAAGATGTAAGATCACCAAATATACAATAGTAAGGCGTCCCAAATATTACATATTCAACTGATCATGAAGCTAGTCGTTACAAAATGTGAGGACTAGCAAGAGTTTGGTCATACATGATCAACCCTAGTTGCCAATCATGTTACAGCCCGTAGGCAGACAGTAAATAAAGGTGCAATACGAGCTAACACGTGCCCGCCGGCTAAACGCCTCAAAAGAAAATTTTACAAACAGAGTGGAGGACAAAAGAAACTCACTCGTTGTCCTAGTTACGCTTGGTGTTCACCATCGGGCTGGAAAAACGGTAGATCCTCTGGAGCTGCTCTGGTATCTGGCCATACAAAACCAGCTGGGTCAGACCCCAGAAGAGCAAGTGCCACAAAGGAGGCTTCACTTAGGAACTAAAACCAGCAATTAGCACAAGAATATAATGACATAATAAAGACATTAATTAAGGAAAGGCATGACCGGTGATATACGATGTGATAACCATGGGGCTATTCAGATAACCAAGTTACAACCCGTAAACCAAACAAGGACCGGAGTTGTAACTCTTCATCTGAACGGAACTTGGTATCCCCACCATTTATCAATAAGGCCAGTGTAAATAATCACGATCTTGACGTAAGGTAAAGCATGTCGAGCATGTCATGGGGTACAACAAGACAATAAAGAGAGAACACAGAACTGCTCCGGGAGCCAGGTTACAATTCGTAAACCAAACAAGGACCGGGGTTGTAACCCTTCGCCTGAACAGAACTGGTCCCCTGATCTTTATTGTTAAAAAAAGCAAGCACAAGTAATCATGTCATGTAACAATCTTGTACAGGATCGAGGCAAGAATAGACAGGGTTAGACTACATTCATCATTCACTGCCAAGCAATAAGTACGGCTTGATACTTTAACTAACTAGGGTTATCACAAGCCTAGTTACTAGCAAGATGCAATGAGATTATTCTACAGCCACAGCCCTGCAGACCATCCAGGCTATCCGGACGCATTTAGAGTTGAATTCAAGTGGGTAATCGTCCAGGAAACACATGTACCCTTAGGTGACTTAGAAGGTGCAACACATGACAGTGTGCTGGAAATGTGCCCTACTCGACGGCAGGCTACAGATCCCAAGTGGGCGCCCAGATAACGGGATTGCCTGTAGCTGGAAAATCTCTTCATGACTACTGTGTTGATCTAGTTATTAGCCTTAGTCCATTTCAGTAGGTACCCCCGAACGTGGTACTCAGGGGTCCCATCCTAAGTATATGCAAGACAAGACTGGTTCATTGCACAAGCACAATCATCCACGTGTCCAGGTTGTTTATACTTATCAAGTCATGTCATGTCAGGTTAGCCGTCGCAACAGCAATCCGAGGTATATCATGTCAGGTATACTTGTCAGGAGTGCGCCACGGCGGGCCACTATCAGGTCATGTCATGTCCACTTGGTACTTGTCAAGAGTGCGCCTTAACAGGCCACTATCGTGTTCTATCCTTTCATTATCATGAATGAGAGAAACTTATATAAAATAACTAGTAACATGTTTCTTGAAGCCAAGAAAAAGATCTACAACTTTCACGTTTTGAGTTTTTTTAAGATTCTAGCTACAAAATACTTAAACAGGTAAAACAGCAAAATAGAGCAATTTCGGCGCATGGATTCCTGCACAATCGGCGCATGAGATTCCTGCATAAATCGACGCATGGAATTCCTGCACAAATCGGCGCATGGGATTCCTGCACGAATCGGCGCATGAGATTTCTGCACAAATCGGCGCATGAGATTCCTGCACGAATCGGCGCATGGGATTCCTGCACGAATCGGCGCATGAGATTCCTGCACAAATCGGCGCATGAATTCCTGCACGAATCGGCGCATGGGATTCCTGCACGAATCGGCGCATGAGATTCCTGCACAAATCGGCGCATGGGATTCCTGCACAAATCGGCGCATGGGATTCCTGCACGAATCGGCGCATGAGATTCTCACGTTGCGTCTTCAGTACATGCGCGTAGGGAACCTACGCGCATGACACGCTCGAGTTAAGGGATGCGTTGCCGGGACTTCACGGCGCATGGCCTCCCGGCGCATGGCCTCCCGGGCGCATGAGGTTCCCGGCGCATGGGGTTCATCGTCCCCAAACCGCAAGTTCAGCCATGAAAGTTACGAAAACTTGTAATGGCCATAACTTACTCATCCGGAGTCGAAATCAAGCGAAACAAAAGCCAAAACTGAAGGAAATTAAATTCTTTACAAAATAGAACAATTAGTTTTTGGAAATACCAAGTTTTTAGAGATCAAAACCAAGAAAACTAAACAAGAAGGAACTTAAAACTTAGATCTACAAAAATATAACCATCAAAATGGAAAATGCCAAGTTCTAAAGTATCTTAGAATCAAGTAAGGAAGAGAATGGAACAATAAAACTTGAGATCCATCATAAAGCAAGTTTGCACTTGCCTAAGCTCTCTCTCTCCCTCCTGGTGGTTGAAGAAGTAATGGTGGAGAGTAAATGAAGAAGGAAATAATGATGAGAGAGAAAAGGAAGGGGTTATAAGTAAAGAGGGTGGTGGTAGGTAGGGTTCACCCTTGGTTCATGATGAACCAAAGCAAACCAAGCTAAGCCGAACCAACCCAAGAATAAACCAATCAATGAAATGCTAGAATAAATCAAGCAGGAAGACATGCAATACGGGTCAAATTACGTATACGTATTCCAAATACGTAATACGAGATCTGGGTATTACAACTCTACCCACCTTAAAAGAATTCTGTCCTCGAAATTTAATTAAGAGGCTAGAGGGACAAGAACAAGCTATACTAATCTCAGGCAAGCTATACTAAGCAATCAATCATGCAATCATGTATGTAAGCAAGGAAATCGAAGGCACGAGAAAGAGGGAAGATATCCTGCTAGGAACCTCTCTGCCGGTTCTGAATCTGAGCTTGGACCAGGGAATACTGTTGGGGTCCCTGCTGCTGGAATACTTGGGTCTGAAGCGGCAATGGCCTCGGAGGCTGGTACTATTGTTGTACTGGTGCTGGTGCTGGTCCCCTTACCGAGGGACTAGTCTGGGCCGATAACGAACAGGCCCTATTCAGACAGGACCCTATCTTGTGGTCCGGTGCTCCACAAGCCAAGCACAATCCCTGTGCTCTGCGACACTCCGAAACAACGTGTCCTGGCTTTCCACAATGAGTGCAGCCCATTGCGGAAGACTGCTTCTGCTTCTGCTGCTGAGGGGACGTGACTGACGTCACTGAGGCCGCCTGCCTCAGAGTTCCAATTGTCAAAGCCCTAGCTGCCGGGGCTGGTGCTGAAGACTGGGTTATCTGGCCGTGAGATCGCTTCCGACCTCCGGTCCTGTCCACGATCCTGTGGGAGGTATACTCGTGCCTCCTGGCTGCCCTCAGTACTGCATCGAAGGTCTGATGCTCAAACTGCTCTACTGCCAATAAAATCTCGAGATGGAGCCCCTGCTGGAATCGCTGGGCTCTGTCGAACTCGATTGCCACCAAAGTGGGAGCAAACCGACTAAGCCTGGAAAACTCGGCCGCATATCCGTCGACCGTTCTGCCTCCTTGCTTCAGATTGGTGAACTTGGTCTGTAGATCGTACCGAGCCACCGCATCGAAGTACTTCGTCTGAAATCTCTCATGGAATACTGCCCAAGCAATAGGCGCCACCAATCCAACGGCCTGAGCTGCCCACCAGCTGCGGGCAAGATCCAGTAACTGTAGACGCACCACGGCCACCTTCTCGTCCTCCGGGGTTCTGGCTGCCTCTAGAAACTTCAGTATCCTGGAGCCACGCCAGCAGTGATAGCATCTTCACTGCCATCGAAGAGGAGGGTTCAGGCGCTTGAAACTGTTCGCTGCCTGTCCTTGGATGACCGTCTCTGTTCCGAGCATCTGCCACCCCGCTTACAAGACATCTCCTCGGCGATCTTGAGAAGATAACAATGATCTGATGAGATCCACCAAAGTGCCATCATCAGGCTCTGCAGGCTGGACTGGCTGAACTGGGACTCTCCTCCATAGGTAACTCGGAAGGCTGCTCCTGAGTGCTGGGCCTGATCTTCTGGTTGCTGCTGGTCCATGGGAGGTGATCCGCCTTGCTGATCGGCAGGTCCAGGTTCAATGCCGCTGAAGAAGACGACGGGAATAATAAGGAAGGACCAGAACAGATCAACGATTACAAGCATGTGATCAGGACAAGAATTTCAAGAATCAAGAGGATACGGGCAGAGATCAAGGGCGAGTACTGATTGAGACATCTATTCGGTAAACCCTCATATATCTTGATTTTCAGACCTGCATGGGCCACCACTTAAACCATGTCACGCCCCAGAACCAGAATACTGAGAGCGGGGCAACATACCAGCTACGTATAATGAATGAATCCACCTCAATATGGTCACGGCTGTCTAGATATATGAGGGTTTATCTACAAGCCAACAGCCTCTTAAGGTCAGAACACGCCTAGTGTCTCAATCACAAACAAGTAAGTAAAGTTACAAGATAAGATCACCAAATATACAATAGTAAGGCATCCCAAATATTACATATTCAGCTGATCATGAAGCTAGTCGTTACAAAATGTGAGGACTAGCAAGAGTTTGGTCATACATGATCAACCCTAGGTTGCCAATCATGTTACAGCCCGTAGGCAGACAGTAAATAAAGGTACAATACGAGCTAACATGTGCCCGCCGGCTAAACGCCTCAAAGAATAATTTTACAAACAGAGTGGGAGGACAAAAGAAACCCACTCGTTGCCCTGGTTACGCCTGGTGTTCACCATCGGGCTGGAAAAACGGTAGATCCTCTGGAGCTGCTCTGGTATCTGGCCATACAAAACCAGCTGGGTCAGACCCCAGAAGAGCAAGTGCCATAAAGGAGGCTTCACTTAGGAACTAAAACCAGCATTAGCATAAGAATATAATGACATAATAAAAGACATTAATTAAGGAAATGCATGACCGGTGATATACGATGTGATAACCATGGGGCTATTCAGATAACCAAGTTACAATCCGTAAACCAAACAAGGACCGGGGTTGTAACTCTTCATCTGAACTGTCACGACCCGGTCCCAATTGCTTGGGTCGAATCGGATCATGCCCAGCCTGCACTGTTGTTGAGACGGCGGCAGTAAGCTGTTCAGTAGCAGGTAACCATACAACAACACTATATTTGTCACAACTCAACATTCGAAAATTTAGAACTTTATTAAACTTTTACATGAATAAAAGATACAACTTAAACCATTTTTTATACATCATGAATAAAAGAAAACTCTAGGCAAACAGCTCAGCAATCTCGAATTCCTCGTCTTGGGATCGCGTAACACAGCCTCATCAGTGATACCTAAAATGTTGGGTCTCCAGTCAGGAGGGAGCAAAGTACAATTACGAATATCCAATAATTCAATAATAATTTGAAATTTGCAATATTTAAACAATTTGAAATACTTTAACAATATTTTTCACAATTCTACAATTGAAAACAATGTGATTTGAGTAGGTAACGAACTATGACCGGCTTGGGATGATTCAATTATATCCTAATGATACGGTCCGGCCTATCCTCGTATATAGGAGGAATCGGCTCGCACAATCAATGATGCAATATAGGGGTATTGGTCATAGACGCTACACTACTCCCCCAATATCCCGAGTCAATCAGATTCAATCAATGAGTCAATATTCGAACTCTAGGAGAGAGTTCCGTGTAGCAATGTGGTTTAAAATTGCAATAAAACAATTACTAGATAAATTACCAAATAATAACTGCACTTGCCTTTGTTTTAGAATGACTGGATAGACGAGTCGGTACCGAAGAGGAACGTCAGTTGTAAGTTCGAGTTCCTACAGTTGAGAACTCGACTTAGATTCCTGAATAACCACTGTGTGCTAGTTGCAATCTCTAGTAGTAAGTCCTAGTCAGGTTTTAAGTTGTATTAATTTACAGCTAACGATTACGTCGCAACTACGTGCGTTGATTAACCGGTTAATTGGATTATTTGGAAAATTACGAGAATCGATTACAATTTGGAAAACTTTGTGTTTCATAATATGTATATAAAATACAGTTTCTTTTAGTGACAACAGTGAATTAATAATATTTTATTTATTTTAGCTAAACTCGTATTTAAGCCGTAAATTACGTTCTAACTACGAATATGAAATCAATCCAAACCACCCAAATTTACATCCACCAGAAAGAAAAGAAAACAAACTACTCTACACAAATACATGGGCACAGCTACTGGTCCTAGGGTGGGCTTATGCCCGATACATCTTTCTTTTACATTAAATAAGAAAATGACTGAATTATTAAATAAAATGCAGAATTTAAATGACTATAATATTTAGCCTAAAATAAATAATAAAATAAAGAAAACTAGGAGTCTCAGACTCGGTCCATTTCCTCAATTCGGTTTATGCCTCAACGTCCGGTCGGACCGGTGCGTTTGCATTTCGCCGGGGCCCACAGACCGGTACGGTCGTCGCCCGAAAATCGGTTTTATAAATCACTTCGAAAGCCAGTTTTGAAATTAATAAAAATATAATTTTGTAAAAATTGGGCAGCACTTCCTCTATTCCGGGACAACCCAAAACTGGGAAGTGCGCCAACAAATTCCTGCAAATAATTTCCAACCCAAATAATCCACATAAATCCACCAAAATAATTTCCACACCACAGAAATAATTCCAACACCACCAATAATTCCCGAAAAGTCCGGGAATCCAATATCAACCAATTCACACCAACCCAGCAAGTAAAAACACAGGAAATCAAACTAACGCAGCTAACGAAAATTATAACGCAGCTAACCGGATTCCCGAGAGGGAACCGGGGACCGATCTATCATCACCGACTCACGGGAGGGACGAACTACTCTGATTAACAGAAATTACCAAATTCCGTTGGCGGGGAGCCGCGGGAAAATCTCGGGAAAGAAATCCGAACTAAGTCGGCAGCAGGTCGAAGATCCCGAACAGCGACGTCGCGAATCCCAGATCCAGCCACGCACAGAAGGGAGACGCGCACGGACAACGAAGAACCGCGGACAGCGACTCGTGTGCTGGCCGCGGGAGGCGGACAGCGACGGGGCAGCGGAGAACCGCTAAGGGGTGCTGGACAGCGCAGCGGGGCACCGACGGCGCGGGGCGCTGTCGGCCGAGGGGGTGCGCTGACGCTGCGGGGGCGCGGAGGGGTTCTGCTGGCGGGGAACGCCGGGCTGGCTGCGGCGGAGGGAGCGGCGCCGGCTCGGATGGACGGAGAGGGCGGCGCGGAGGGGGTCGCCGGCCTCGGGAATGGCGGCGGTTGGCCGCGGAGAGGGTCGTCGGCCTCGGGAACGACGGCGGTTGGCCGCGGAGAGGGTCGTCGGCCTCGGGAACGGCGGCGGATGGCCGCGGAGAGGGTCGCCGACCTCGGGAACGGCGGCGGATGGCCGCGGGAGGAGCGGCGCTCGCCGGAGAGGGCGTGAGCTAGGGTGGCCACGCGCGGGTCGGGACTCGCCGAAGAGGGCGCTGGTCGGCGAGCGGAAGTTAGGGCTTGGGGTGAGTGAAGAGGGTTTGGAGGAGTTGTAAGTTTGGGGAAAAAGAGAAGGGTTAGTCTCTGTGAGGGAAGAGTGAGGAGTAGTTGAGAGTTTAGAGAGAGAAGAGAGTGAAGAAATTGTTCTTCTTCTGTGAATGAGTGAGTGAAGCAGAGGAGTGGGAGAATAGGGATTAAATGAGGAGTTGATGGTGGTGTTTTAATAACAGGAAGTTATAAGAGGGGAGTGGGAGAGTTTGGTGTTGAGAATGTGAAACGAGGGGGTGAGTATTTTTTTTATTTTTTATTTTTAATTAAAACCAAGTCAAATTCAGGATTAAAAAGAAATAGGAAGAATGGGCTCGGGCCTGGGTCTGGGCTCAAAATTCAAAAATCCAAGTTGATTATAATTTTCAAAATTCTTTTCACCCAAGAATAATCAATAATAATATTAATAATAATAATAATTTGAAAACGTTTTATTTACGAATACGAAAATTCTAATTAAATAACTAGCTAAAGAAAACTGGGTTTCACATGAACGGAACTTGGTATCCCCACCATTTATCAATAAGGCCAGTGTAAATAATCACGATCTTGACGTAAGGTAAAGCATGTCGAGCATGTCATGGGGTACAACAAGACAATAAACGAAGAGAGAACACAGAACTGCTCCGGGAGCCAGGTTACAACCCATAAACCAAACAAGGACCGGGGTTGTAACCCTTCGCCTGAACAGAACTGGTCCCCTGATCTTTATTGTTAAAAAAAGCAAGCACAAGTAATCATGTCATGTAACAATCTTGTACAGGATCGAGGCAAGAATAGACAGGGTTAGACTACATTCAATCATTCACGGCCAAGCAATAAGTACGGCTTGATACTTTAACTAACTAGGGTTATCACAAGCCTAGTTACTAGCAAGATGCAATGAGATTATTCTACAGCCACAAGCCCTGCAGACCATCCAGGCTATCCGGACGCATTTAGAGTTGAATTTAAGTGGGTACATCGTCCAGAAAACACATGTACCCTTAGGTGACTTAGAAGGTGCAACACATGACAGTGTGCTGGAAATGTGCCCTACTCGACGGCAGGCTACAGATCCCAAGTGGGGCGCCCAGACAACGGGATTGCCTGTAGCTGAGAAATCTCTTCATGACTACTGTGTTGATCTAGTTATTAGCCTTAGTCTATTTCAGTAGGTACCCCTGACCGTGGTACTCAGGGGTCCCATCCTAAGCATGATGCAAGACAAGACTGGTTCATTGCACAAGCACAATCGTCCACGGTGTCCAGGTTGTTTATACTTATCAAGTTATGTCATGTCAGGTTAGCCGTCGCAACAGCAATTCGAGGTATATCATGTCAGGTATACTTGTCAGGAGTGCGCCACGGCGGGCCACTATCAGGTCATGTCATGTCCACTTGGTACTTGTCAAGAGTGCGCCTTAACAGGCCACTATCGTGTTCTATCCTTTCATTATCATGAATGAGAGAAACTTGCATAAAATAACTAGTAACATGTTCTTGAAGCCAAGAAAAAGATCTACAACTTCCACGTTTTGAGTTTTTTTAAGATTCTAGCTACAAAACAACTTAAACAGGCAAAAAACAGCAAAATAGAGCAATTTCGACGCATGGGATTCCTGCACAATCGGCGCATGAGATTCCTGCACAAATCGACGCATGGGATTCCTGCACAAATCGGCGCATGGGATTCCTGCACGAATCGGCATATGAGATTTCTGCACAAATCGGCGCATGAGATTCCTGTACGAATCGGCGCATGGGATTCCTGCACGAATCGGCGCATGAGATTCCTGCACAAATCGGTGCATGAGATTCCTGCACGAATCGGCGCATGGGATTCCTGCACGAATCGGCGCATGAGATTCCTGCACGAATCGGCACATAAGATTCCTGCACAAATCGGCGCATGGGATTCCTGCACAAATCGGTGCATGGGATTTCTGCACGAATCGGCGCATGGGATTCCTGCACGAATCGACGCATGAGATTCTCACGTTGCGTCTTCAGTACATGCGCGTAGGGAACCTACGCGTATGACACGCTCGGAGTTAAGGGATGCGTTGCCGGGACTTCACGGCACATGGCCTCCCGGCGCATGGCCTCCCGGGCGCATGAGGTTCCCGGCGCATGGGGTTCATCGTCCCCAAACAGCAAGTTCAGCCATGAAAGTTACGAAAACTTGTCATGGCCATAACTTACTCATCCGGAGTCGAAATCAAGCGAAACAAAAGCCAAAACTGAAGGAAATTAAATTCTCTATAAAATAGAACCATTAGTTTTTGGAAATACCAAGTTTTTAGAGATCAAAACCAAGAAAACTAAACAAGAAGGAACTTAAAACTTAGATCTATAAAAATATAACCATCAAATGGAAAATGCCAAGTTCTAAAGTATCTTAGAATCAAGTAAGGAAGAGAATGGAACAATAAAACTTGAGATCCATCATGAAGCAAGTTTGCACTTGCCTAAGCTCTCTCTCTCTCTCTCCCTCCTGGTGGTTGAAGAAGTAATGGTGGAGAGTAAATGAAGAAGGAAATAATGATAAGAGAGAAAAGGAATGGGTTATAAGTAAAGAGGGTGGTGGTAGGTAGGAGGGTTCACCCTTGGTTCATGATGAACCAAAGCAAACCAAGCTAAGCCGAACCAACCCAAGAATAAACCAATCAATGAAATGCTAGAATAAATCAAGCAGGAAGACATGCAATACGGGTCAAATTACGTATACGTATTCCAAATACGTAATACGAGATCTGGGTATTACATATTGTAATCCCTTTTCTTCTTCATAGTGGAACTAAATCACTCTCGTTTGTGGAAGTAGGCATCTTGGCCGAACCACGAAAATTATTGTCGTTTTGGTTGTGAATTTTCTCTTCGTTTCTTGGGTTTATTTCCGCCGTGCCCCAACAAATTGGTATCAGAGCTTTGGGAGTCTAGCAAGGTTTCCGACAAAATTCTTAGAGAAAGTTAATTGGATAGATTCTTGATATGGCTCCGTCAAACAGAATCGGGAAGTATGAAATTGAGAAGTTCAATGGGAAGAATGATTTTGGCTTTTGGAAAAGCTAGATGAATGACGTTCACAGTCTCAAAAGCCTCACAAACCTTTACGAAAAAAATCCAAGAAGTCCGCTGACATGACCGACGATGATTGGGACGACATGAATCTCGAAGCATGTGCCGCTATTTGCCTGTGTTTGGAAAGGGATGTCGTGTACTCTGTGAAGGACGAAACTACTACCGCTGGGCTATGGTTGAAGTTGGAATCACTCTACATGACGAATACTCTCACCAACCAACTTTATATGTTAAAGTCGCTCTACAGACTAGTGATAGAGAAAGGTACATAAATTCGGGATCATATTTCAAAATTCAATCGAATTATTTTCAACTTGAAAGATGTTGACATACATGAAGATGATGATCGTTTGACGCTGATCCTACTATTTTCTTTGCCTCATTCTTATGAGAATCTTATTCAAATGTTACTGTACGGGAAGGACTCAATTTCCATAGAAGAGGCTACGAGTGCCTTATTGTCTAATGAGGTACGAAGGTTGGCTTCTAGTGGTGGAAACGGTGGAGACCAAGCCCAAGGTTTGACGGCAAGAGGGAGGACAAACGATGGAGCATCTTATAGCAGAAGGTCAAGATCCAAGTCCAAGACACCTATTGAGAAAGTGAAATACTTCAACTGCAATGAGAAAAGACATTATGCAAATAAGTGTCCTCATCCAAAGAAGAAGAACAAGAAAAAGAGAATAAGACAGAGAGAGAAGGTGATGAAGCAAACTGTGCTTCAGAAGCTGACAGTGACGGGGTCTATTTTTCGGTGGCACATGATAACATGAGTGACCGTTGGATTCTCGATTCCGGTTGCTCGTACCATATGTGTCCAAAGAGGGAGTGGTTTTCTTCCTACAAGGCGAAGATGGTGGTTCTGTGTTGATGGGCAATAACAACGCATGTCGAGCTATTGAAATTGGGTCTATCAAGGTGAAAATATATGATGAAATTGTGCGAACTTTGGTCGATGTCACACATGTTCCCGACCTCAAGAATTTTTTTACTTCTCTTGCTACGCTTGACTCGAATGGTTACAAGTTCGTCGTCGAGGGTGGAGTCTTGCGGGTTGTTCGTGATTCTTGGGTGGTGATGAAAGATAACCGACATGGTAACCTTTATATCTTATTGGGAAGCACTGTGACTGAAATTTTAGTAGTCAGTAAATATGATTTGTCTGATAGCACGCGTCTTTGGCATATGCGGCTTGGGCATATGAGTGAGAAAGGCCTGTCCTTACTGAGCAAGCTAGCAAGGATTACTGAAGAACTTGAAGAAACCAAGTGTAACGCCCCAGTCCCAAAATACGTAGGACCAAGTACGTAAATATGCCAGCTATATATATACGAAGTACATGAGCCTTGTATGTATACATAAGCTGTAAAATGCAGTAAACCACAACTAACTAATCTTATCCACAAAATAAAGGAATAAAAGATATCATATAATGAATTATCTTGGTACAATATGTTAGGTGGAGACACATCCACTACCAACCAAAATAAAAAGGAACACTACTAAAATATGCTATATTAGTGACGAAACAAAATACCGTCGCCAAATATGTAATATAGCGACTCCCTTCTATTGACATCACAAAACGTCGCTGAATAGCGACGTTCAGCGACATATTATTAAAATATATCACCATATATTAAAATGGTTGCGATGGATAGCGACGTCGACTATTGACGTTGCTAACTTTTTTACTTAGGGTACAGTACTGTTTCCTTTTTCCTCCCTCACTCGAAAACTCAAAAATTTCAGTATTCCCTCGAGCTCTCGGCGACTCCCTCCCCCCCCCCGGCGACCTCCTCCTCCTCGAGCTCCTCCTCCTCGAGCTCCTCCTCCCCCAATCCGAGCTACTCCTCCTTCTCTCCCCCATACACACACACACACACACACACACACGGACACACGGACACACACAAAAGTGGTTGGAGGAACCACTTTTCCCTAATTTTTCTTTGGAAATTAGTTCCTTTTCCAAACATTTTCTCTAGTATTCAAATATAGGAAATGAATTACTTTCCTTTTCTAATGCCATGATTCCATGAACCAAACATGGCCTTATAGTTTTGAAGCAAAAAGAGGGTATTATCGACCAAACAAAATACTCAAATAATATTTCTATGAAAACAAAACTATTCTTAAAGGGGCCCTGGGTTTTACTTTTCCACAATATTGGAAATATGAAACCTCTCATATTTTCCCCAATTCTATATATACATATACCAAACATAGATAAGAAATCTAAAATCTATTTTCAATCCTCCAAACTTTGAATCAAAGGCCCCCAAAGGGTTGAGTATTATATTACATGTATTATAACACGATCTATCGCCGTAGCTAAGGATTCTGAAATTACTTTCAAATATGTTAATTATATGACATAATGTATCAAGTGATGTAGTCAGAATTTTCATCTAGAGATGTGATACAGATATGTCAGAACGATAAATTGCGGGTCCGCAAAATAATGATACTTTGGCGGTCCTAGAATTGGACAAAATTTATGTTGTAGGATAAACTCGTCGTTGTGCATCAATGACGCAAGTCTCGTCGCGATTCGAACAACACACAAAAAAATATTATAAAATTTTAAAAATATCAATATGGTAGAATTTGACGGATACAAGCTAAATTCGTCGTGCACAGTCCATGAATTCGAGTACCTTATATTTTCACACGTCGAAAATGATCATATGCGCCTCTCGGTGCAATGGTTCGTGCCGGAATTGCCTGGATCAATGGGACAATACTCAACTTGGGATTTTAATTAAAACAGAAAAGTTTAAAATAGCTCACTTCGAATTTCAGGACGACTGGTCAAATTCGAAGAGTTTTAGGATGATTTATCAAATAAAAACAGAATTGTTACCAAGGTCGAGGTACAACGTGCCTCGCAGAACTTTGGGTAGCAATTGCGGAATAATATTCGCGCATAGTGAGGTTCTCAGTTGCTGAATTTTTCTTTTGTGTGTCGTCGCTTTTTTCCTTCCTCCTTTTCTTTTGTGAGTGTGTAGTATAGGCTTGAGTATGTGTCCAGAGGGTGTTCAGTCGAGTGTCAGTCAATCTAGTATACTATTTATTTACCTCTATATCATACTAGGAGACCTATTTAGTACTAGTTGTGGTTGTAATTAGTTGATATTATATTCAAGTCTTGTCAATAATGTCTTTGACTTTGTCATGGGGTCTTAGATATCGGTTGTAGGTTACATTATATATATATGGTCTGGCGATATCGAAACAAATCTAGTGTGTCTGAATGAGATATCGATTGTAGGTAACATTATATTCATGGGGTCTTTGGCTTTGTCATGGGGTCTTAGATATCGGTTGTAGGTGACATTATATTCAAGTCTTGAAAATTGATGTTAAGACAATTTTCAACTTGACCCTGGCGATATCGAAACGAATCTAGTGTATCTGAATGAGATTGGCATCAGTAAGAATCGATAGCGTATGTATACACGTTGGATGCACAAGAACTTATGTGCGATATAGCATGGTTATTAGTAACTGTCCGCTACTAATGTGTGTCCCATAATAAGACATAATATACGAATTTATGCCTATTGGATAATGTGTGTCCATCTTTGCAGAATTATTTCCAAATGGATATGAATTACTACTTGCGAAATCGTTCATGGATGTACAATCGTCGTTCTGATGATATGTGTGGTGTGCGAGATGAATACATAGCGAGAATAGAGCAGTTCCTGCAGTTTGCTAAGGCGTTCTCTCAGTACATGGACGTCACCAAAATTAAGTGTCCGTGTGTGAAATGTCATAATGTGAAATATTATCCAGAAGTGGAAGTGACATATCATTTGTTGTAGTGCCCCGAAATTTGTGATACGTATTTTATACGTGTTCGTATTTCTGACCCGTATTTCTCTTTTCCTTAATTAGTTAGTTGTGGTTTATTTTCATATTTAGCATTGTGGTTTAATTGTCATTTCTCGTTCATGGATTAATTCTGATTAATGGAGCTTGGTTTCTTGAGTATTTCATGGTTCATCATGGCATTGCATTGGCTTGGTTTGGTTCGATTCGGTGGGTTTGGCTTGGTTGGGTTTTTATGTGAACCAAACCACTCCCACCTACCACCACCCTCATTTATATCCCACTATCTCTCTCTTCCATTATTACTCATTACTCTTCTTCTTCTCCTTCATTAATTCTTCACCTACCAGAGAGAGAGTGAGCTCTAGGCAAGTGCAACTTGCTTCATGGAGGAACTCCAATTTTATTGCTTCATTCTCTTCCTTACTGCATTCTAAAGCACTTTAGTACTTGACATTTTTAATTTCCATGGCTAGATTCTTGTAGATCTAAGTTTATTTTTATTTTCGGAATTCTTGGTTTTGATCTACTTAATCCTGTTATTTCTAAGTTTTGATGGTTCCATGTTGTTGAGAATTTCATTGTGTCCCATTTTGACCTATGGAAGTTTGGATTTAGACTCTGGATGAAAGATTCATGGAGCTTGGGAGCCATGGCTTGAAGGGTTCTTCTTCTCGGAAGGATGGAGAAGAAGAACAGTTCATAGCCGACTGGACTTAGCCGCATAGCTTTATGCAGCAAGTTTTATTCCTGAACCGCATAAGCCTTGCTGAGTTACTTGGCCGCATGGTCTATGCCGCAGGAACTCAATTCTTCCAGCCGCATGAAGATTTAATCCTAGCCGCATGAGACTTACAATCTAGCCGCATATGCTCACCAATCCTTCCCTGGCCGCATGAGCTCCTAACTAAGCCGCATGCACCACCTTCATCTCCTGGCCGCATAGGCTCATGACCAGTCTGGCCGCATAGGCTCATGACCAGTCTAGCCGCATAAGGCCTTGCATCTTCAGCCGCATGTAGTCTCCTATAATTTAGCCGCATAAGTCCCATTATATTCCAGCCGCATGGGCTTATGAGTTCGGGCCGCATGACCCGATTTATCCCAGCCGCATATGCTCATCTTACCTAGCCGCATGGCCTTGCTCCTAATTGAGCTGCATGAGATCCGGTTACTTTCTGGCCGCATAAGGCCCTTGACCTTCCTGAGCCTCATACGCCCTCTTTGTATTGGCCGCATGGGACCCAGTGATCCTGGCCGCATGCCCCAGCCCTTATCTAGCCGCATGAAACTTGATCTCGCCAGCCGCATGAAGCTTACTTCTCTTCCGTTAGCCGCATGGACTTCTTTTCCGCTAGCCGCATGAGACTCACCTAATTGGGCCGCATGCGCACTCGTCCCCCTGAGCCGCATGCGCCCCTCTTGTCTTGGCCGCATGTGTTTCAGTGACCCTGGCCTCATGCGCTCACCTAATTGAGCCGCATGTGTCTTATCATCCCCTGGCCGCATAGGCCTGAGTCGCATGACTTTCTAATAACCCTGTGTATTATTATTTATCGTTAATTACCCATGTTTTGTAACTCCTTATTGAATATTTTTACGCCCATTTTATATCCTTACCCCTTTTGTCCTGAACTTAAAAATCATGAATTCATTTGATATGTTTGGAATTGATAATTGAGCATGACGTGATAGTGACCCGTAGTGGTGCACTCCTGACATGATAACCTGACATGACCTGATAGTGGCCCATCGTGGCGCACTCCTGACTAGCACACTTGATATGATAAACCTGACATGATTATCTCGAATAGCTGTTACGACGGCTACCTGACATGACATGATCTGTATAATTAATCCTGACACCGTGGTTGTTTGTATTGATTGTGCTTGTATAAACTACTGGTTCGGTTGTGTCTTGCATCATGTCTAGGGCATGATCCCTGAGTACCACGGTCAAGAATTCATACTGAATCTGGCTAGGTTAATGACTAGATTGATCAAATAGTTCATAGAGAATTTTCCAGTTACCTGTTGCCCCTTTGGTCCCGGCCTTATGTATATATATACATGGGATTTGTTGCTATCCGTCGAGATGAGCGCACTTCCAGCCCGCCGTCGAGTGTAACCTTAGGATACATGTATCTTACTACAGTGTGTCTGCTATATCAAGCTATCTTTTCCTTTTCTTGCTGGGATCACTCAGGTAGTAACAAACAGGTAACCGGACTTGAAATTCTCATTGCATCTTGTTAGTAACTAGGCCTGTGATAACCCTAGTTAGTTAAAGTATCAAGCCGTAGTTCTTGCTTGGCCGTGAATGGTTGAATGGAGTCTAACCAGTCTAGTCTTGTCCTGATCCTGTTCTAGATTGCTACATGACTAGAATGCCTGTATTTACCTTGCCGATAAATGGTAAGAATCCCAAGTTCCGTTCAGATGAAGGGTTACAACCCCGGTCCTTGTTTGGTTTACGGGTTGTAACCTGGTTATCTGAATAGTCCCATGGTTATCTCATCGTATATCATCCTGTCATGCTTTTCCATATGTTCTGTCTTTTATTGATTCAGTACAAGATTGTCTTTTATATTCACCTGTCATACTTTTCTTAAATTACTGTCTCTTCTTTTGTAATTATATTCTTGTGCTAATTGCTGGTTTTAGTTCCTAAGTGAAGCCTCCTTTGTGGCACTTGCCCTTTCTGGGGTCTGACCCAGCTGGTTTTGTATGGCCAGATACCGGAGCAGCAGCAAAGGATCTACCTGCTTTTCAGCCCGATGGTGACCACAGGCATAACCAGGGCAACGAGTAGATTTCTTTTGTTCTCCCACTTTATTGTAAAATTATTCTTTTGAGGCGTTTAACCGCCGAGCTAGTGTTAGCTCGTGTACATTTTTACTGTCTGCCTACGGGCTGTAACATGATTGGCAACTCGAGGTTGATCATGTATAACTTAACTTTTGCTAGTCCTTACATTTTGTACGACTAGCTTCATGATCATCTAGATATGTAATGTTTGGGACGCCTTACAATTGTATATTTGGTGGTCTGATATCTTGTAACTATTACTAGTTGGTTGAGATTGAGACAATAGGATAATTTATGACCTTAAGAGACTGATGGCTTGTAGATAAACCCTCACATATCTAGACAGCCGTGACCGTATGGTGAGATGGATTCCATTTTATTATACGTAGCTGGCTATGTCTGCCCCCGCTCTCCAGTATTCTGGTTCTGGGGCGTAACATTTGTACTCGAGGGATTTCACGCCTAATTACTATCAGTGGACCGCACACGAAGAACTTGTGTCTTTAGCATCAGAGCCGGAGCCTTATGTTGAGCCGTATATGCATGCGGGACCTAATTTTGTTTCAGATAATCATGCATACGACGACGGGTGTGTGAACATGGTTTTCGACGCTGCGGGGCCTAGTTTCGTTCATGATGCAGCTGAGGAGGCACCGAATGTCGATACTGCAAAGTTCATGGAGTTGCTGGAGAATGCAATAACTCCACTGTATCCTGGTTGTGAGGATCATTCACCGTTGGAGGTGGTTACAAGACTGTTGAGCATTAAGTCAGATTTTAACATGTCGCAAGAATGCTACAACCGAGTGTTGGAGTTGATTATAGAGATCTTGCCGGCGGGTGTTAAGTTACCTAAAGACTTCTATCGGTCTAAGAGGATGGTGAGATCGCTCTGGATGGGATACGAAAAAATTGATTCTTGTCGCAATGGGTGCATGCTGTACTACAAAGACGACAAGGACGCAGATGTGTGTAGATTTTGTGGTGCTGATCGCTATAAGACAACTAGTACATGAAGGTCTACCGGTGCAAGACCGACCGATTCAATGCACTACTTGCCTTTAATGCCGCGGTTGCAAAGATTATTTATGGTGAAAGAGACGGCCGAAAATATGAGTTGGCACATGCGAGAATAGATTGAAGGAGTGTTGGATCACTCATCCGATGGAGAAGCGTGGAAGCACTTTGATCGAGTGTATCCTGATTTTTCTTCAGATCCGCGTATTGTCAGGTTGGGGCTATCTTCTGACGATTTTACTCCTTTTGGTCTTTCGGGATCCCAGTATTCGTGCTGGCCTGTGATTGTCACTCCGTATAACCTACCACCTTGGATGTGCATGAAGACTCAGTACATGTTTCTAACCGTTATAATTCCTGGTCCGAACAATCCCAAGAGGAACATTGATGTGTACTTACAGCCTTTGATAGATGAGTTGAATCAGTTATGGAAAGTAGGCGCTAACACGTACGATGTTTCCAGAAAGCAGATTTTTCAGATGAAGGCAACCCTTTGTGGACCATCAACGACTTTTCGGCCTATGGAATGTTATCTGGATGGAGCACTCATGGCCGTCTCTCATGTTCGTATTGCATGGACCGTACTAAGGCTTTCCGCTTGAAATACGAAGGAAAACCGTGCTTCTTCGATTGTCATCGACAATTTCTGCCAAAAGATCATCCGTTCAGAAGGAGCAGGAATGTAGTCCATGCCGACGTTGTAGAGAAGGGTGATCCACCGCCAAGGTGGTGCGGAGCCACAATATGGAAGGAGGTTAGAGATTTTCCAAGTGCTATCGAAGATCCTACAACTGGGTACAAGTGCGATAGATTTGGTAGAGATCATAACTGGACAAAGAGGAGCATATTCTGGGATCTGCCATATTGGAGTACCAATCTGATCAGACATAATCTTGATGTCATGCATATTGAGAAGAATGTGTTTGATAACATAATTAATACTGTGATGGACGTAAAGGAAAAAAACGAAAGACAATCCTAATGCCAGGTTGGACTTAGAAGAAATATGCAAATGCCCTGCGTTACATTTGATAGAGGAGATTGGAAAACAGTTCCTGTCGAAGTCAATTTTCACTGGACAAGGAGGATAAGTGAGACTTTGTCGGTGGATCCAGGGCCTAAAATTTTTAGACGGATATGTGTCAAATCTGAGAAGATGTGTCGATCCGAATGAAAACAAATTGACGGGTATGAAGAGCCACGATTGTCACGTATTCATGGAGAGGTTAATTATAATTGCATTTCAGGAATTCTTACCGCAGACAGTTTGGGATCCATTGACGGAGCTTAGCATATTCTTCAGGGATCTTTGTTCTAAGAAATTGCTCGTTGATCGTCTAGAAAAGCAAGAGAAGGATATTGCAGTAATACTGTGCAAGCTAGAGAGGATGTTTCCTCCTGGATTCTTCGACTCTATGGAGCATTTGTCGATTTATCTATCCTATGAGGCACGTGTTGGTGGACCCATCGAATATCGATGGATGTACCCGTTCGAGCGACATTTGAATCACCTAAAAAGAAAGGTGAAAAATAAGGCATGGGTCGAGGGTTCTATTTGTGAAGCCTATGTTCTCGAGGAGATCACAAACTTTTGTTCGATGTATTTCAAGCCTCATGTTGCAACTAATAGAACGAGCTTCCAGAAACGACAACGGAGATCATGAATGTAATGATACAATACTGAAGGTATTCAATGTCCCAGGAAAGCCATCGAGTAAAATGAAGAAGAGATATCTGAACGATGATGAGCTAAGGGCTGCTCAGGTGTATGTATTACTCAACTGTGACGATGATGAAGTAGAGAAGTTGGAGGGGGTAAGTAATTAATACGTCTACATTATTTTAATAGTGTTGATTATTATACTATTACATTAATTGAACGATATTATTTTCAGCATATTTAATGATGATGTGAGGTCAGGTAGGCCACACATAACAGAGAAGAACTAGAACAAGAAATGAGGCATTATTTTTCATCATGGTTGAGTGCATATGTAAGACTTGAGAACTCTGTAATTACCTTTCTGTATATGCACTTGAGAATGAGCTTAATTTATTTTTTCGTGGTATTTAGGTCGATCGTCCATACGCAAGACTTAAGAATGAGTCTATTAGAACGCAAGCCAAGGGACCAATTTATGCTGCAAAAATATGGCCAAGCTACTGTGTTAATGGGTTTAGGTTCAAGTCAACAACTTGCCCGATCAGAGACAACTTTGTGGATCTCGATTCCACCAAAAACAGTTGTTTGTGTATCAGATCTTCGAACTACAAAGATGTTGATGCGGGCAACGATTTCTATGGCGTCCTACGGGAGATTATGGAGCTGACATATAGTTATGGAATAGAGCCTGCTAAGATTGTGTTATTCAGGTGTGATTCGTTCGATCCGATTGAAGGTCAAGGGTGGAAAGTAGACAAGCACGGTCTTGTGGATATAAACTATCGGCGTCGATATCAAGCCTATGAACCATTTGTCCTATCAAGTCAGGCTCAGCTCGTGTACTTCACAAGTTATCCTAAACGGGGAACAACAAGGTTAGACTGGTGGGAAGTATGCAAGACCAAAGCTAAAAACCTTTGAGGTTGACGATATAGCTTATCAGGAGGATGAACTACCTCTTGTAACAAATATTGTAGAAGTGGACACGACGGAAGTTCCTCATTACACATCTAATTGTGTAGAAGAAGTAGAATTATCTGAAGAGGAAAATGCAGATGAAAGTGGAGATGTAGAGGAGGAGGAAGAAGAAGAAGAAAAGAGCTAAACGAACTAGATGAATTTTCAGAAGAGGATTAAATCTGTACATTTGTTTTATCATCATATTTGATACTTTAGTGACACTTTTATCATATGAATCTGTTACAATTTAGTGACACTCTTATCTGTGACTATGAGATTTTTGAAAATTCTGTGATGTCTATCATATAAATATGTATATTTTTTTATTGTCATATGTTATTATCAGGTATGACTAGACCCGGACGATGCAGAGGATATTATGTTAGGCAGTCCCGTCTTCCTCGGGTTGGGAATACAGATTCCATACCCTCATCCTCATCTCCGAGTACGCCAGTGTACTGTTCTGTTCTCGGTCCATTATCGGGACAGGGCAGTTCCAGCAGGTTGGCGACTCCTCTCTCGTTGTCCAGTATTCATGATCCCGTGTCCAGCATTCCTCCTGCCGACGACTCCATGGGGAGAGCCGACGCCGAGCATATGGAGGACGACGATCAGACTGATCCTGCCCAGCCAGGAGGTGAGAGCGACCCTCCATGCGCTCCCCCGGACGAGACGCGTATGAAGATTTGGACGAACGGGCCTACGAAGTAAGTTAATTAGTTAATATATATTTCTCAAATGATTATATGTATATATATTCATGAAATTTATTATTGTATAGATATCGGTCTCCTGCAGTGTAGAGACAGCTGGAGTTATTTCTGAGGCAGAACTATGGTGGGCCTTGGATTAACTACTCATGCTCCCGCAGATAGGAAGGCCTTTTGGTTGGCCCACTTCAAGGTAAAAATTTGTTTATTTTTAAATTTTAATAATCATTTGTGTATATTATATAACTTTTCTATTTTACTTCTTGTAGAGGACCTATTTCTATTCACCGTACCGGCGACGAAGATCGAGGCCCAATTTTTTGTCGTCACAGACAAGCTCATCCGTGATGCGATCCACGACCAGAAGTCTCGTGATCGCTCCGAAAAGCCGATCCATGGTTGGATCACGCCAGAGCAGTGGACTGCGATGAAGGCTAGATTCGTCGAGGCCAGGTACCAGGAGCGGTATGACAAGGCCAAGGTGGCGCGGTCGAGCGCCAGTAAGTGGTGTGGTGGCTCCATTCCGATGACGGAGCATTTTCATCGTCTGGTACGTTTGCTATGACGGACATCATTTTATATATAGTTGGATAGAATATTTATAACGCCCCAGTCCCAAAATACGTAGGACTAGGAACGTAGACATGCCAGCTGTATTCATACGATGTATACTCCAATATAGAAGCCTCATATAAATACATAAGCTGTAATGCAGTAAAACCACAACTAATCTCATCCACACAAAATAAAGGAAATAAAGATATCATAAAATGATAATGATAGTCTTGATACAATATGTTGGGCGGAGACAAATCCACTACCAACAAAATAAAGAAAAGTACATAGAAAATGAAATGAGTGGTGAGCGAAGCGAAGACGATCCAAAATGCAATCATCCTCGAAGAATAGCGAAGATCACGGCTAGAGCTAAAGCACCTGCGAAAGATAATAGCACACACCTGGCAAGACAACCAGGTCCTCAGAGGGACGTAACAAGACACATCATAGCATGCCATATAAACTGAATAAATTTGCTCAATAAATAAGTAAATCGAATTTATAAAATGTTCCAATACGCACCTACTGAACGAGCGTACCATCTCCCCAACCAAACAAGGACAGGAGATGGTAAACTAATTCATGGCGACGTATCTTTCCATGCTAAGAATCCGATATGGTATCCGGACCCCAACAAGGTTCAATACCTTCTCATCGAAGTAGTAAGTCACACCTACAACCAAACAAGGACAAGATGTGACGAACTAATCCGCGACAAGTTATTGTTCTAAGTCACGGTCAGATAGACAGTACCCAAACCAAAAGTACTCGTACCTAACGGATAGGGTAGCCTACCGTTCTATGATATGTAGTGAAAATCCTTCCTACGCATGGGCCCTGGCTAAATAGTATCGACATAGTCCCTCTTGGGCACTAGAGGCCCCAGCAGGAAGAGTATGGGTCATCAACCCCGTATCTACAGCGGAGAGTCCGGGTCACAAGGGAAGTGCATCGAAGCCCATACGCTAAGGAATTGTCCTCCCCGCCCAATGCCTACTGTGTTGATCCACAACACAAACTACTATAACCGCTAAGTCAAACTAGCATGCAACCTCTATTAGCGGTTATTCCTATCGCACGGCTTGTACGTACTGGTGGCCAGCCAATCACGCACTTCCGTGTTCTACATGCGACACACAACTTCGTGTTTACAACTGTCAAGGCCAATAAATGCGACACACAAGGTGGTCCCTTAAATCTAGGTTTAATTTGTAAGAAAATAATACACAGCAGGAAATATAAAGAACAGTTATGCCATGTATCACAGTTTATAAAGAAAATAATAGACATGTATGAAATATGAGCTAAAAATAATTAAACAGCTAATGGCAAGGTGTCTTGCCTGGTAGAGCGCCTGGTGTGCTGCGATAATCATGGTAGTACGATCTGCAACTTCTGTGCAACAAGTGTACAAGGGGACCTCAGATAGTGGTACGGACAGTTCCAATGGATCCAGGACGGTCAATATAGTTAGGGTGGACATAAGGTAGTCTCGAAATGGCGAAGGAATAGGAATAATAGGACTGGTTACGGACAGGAAGAATAAAAGAAATAATGGATAAATATTAGATATACAATTTTTAGAAAAAAATTTATAATACTTGAAATAAATTATTTTAGTCAAAATATGTTTTCTAGTAAATACTCGAAAAATTTAAAGTCGTTGTAGGGCAAAAACTCTAAGTTTGTGAAAAAGATTTTATAGGTAGAAACTATATTGGAAATTCGATTATAAATAAAACTATATTTAAAAATCACTTATAAGTAAGACTATATATTTCTTGTATTCAAAATACTACGTAATTACTTGAAAATATAGGAAAAAATTTTTTTTATGGTAAAAACTAACTTTTATCGAATATAATCTTTAGACTAAAGTAAACATAATAATATAAAATAATATAGCAATATTTCAGGGCTTATAAACCCAATATATAACATATAGAAGCCCGAAAACCTCATCTAAAAGTCAATAAAATTTATTAACTAATATTTAGGGCAAATTATTTAGCCAGGCCCAATACTTAAATAGTAAATTTTTTTTTTTTTTTAAAAATCCAAACTTTTAGCCCAGCAACCTTCTTAATAACACAATAAAAACAATAAACCATAAAAGTAAAAAGTAACTAAAACCAATAAATAAGAAGACGAACTCATAGTTGAAGTGAAACAAACAATAAAAATAAATAAAAATAATGCAGCAGTCAATGACTGTTGCTTCTTCTCCTTAAGTAAATAAAGTTGGTGAGAGAGAGAGAGGTCTCAAATGATGCGAGAAAAGAGGGATTGAGCAGCAGTTGGGAATAGAGAGGGAAGCGAGAGAGAGGGATTTAGAACGAGGGAGAGAGAAGAGAGTTGTCTCGAGAGAGGGAAGAGAGGGTTGAGAGGTGATCGGAGCGGACAGCGGAGGGAGGCGGACAAGGCGGCAAAGGGCGCGACTAGGCGGGCTTCCGGCGAAGAGGGTTTCAGTCGGGGGTTTCGCCGGAGCTCGTGTGATCCGGTCGCGAAGAATAGGGGGAACGGCGGCGTGAAGAGGGTGGAGGCTGAGGCTGGGCGCGCGGCCTGGGAGGCCGGGAATGGGTCGGAGAAGGGACTGGGGATTTGGGGAGTCCCGGTCGGCGGGGGTCTCGTGCGCGGAGGCGCGCACGGCGGCGGAGATGAGGATGGGGCTAAGTCGGTCCGGCGGTGACACTCCAGAGAGGCGGAGGAGACCGCGGCTGCACTACGCAAGGCCGACGTCAGCGAGCGGAGGCACAGATACGGGGTCGTCGGCGGCGCATGGAGGACGACGGACGTCGGGGTTGCTAGCGTCGACGGAGGTGAGTTTTAGGGTTAGGGTATTTTCGATTTATTTTCTTTCCTGTGGGGTGTGCGGTCGAGGGGACGATGGGCTTGGCCGGACGTTCGTGGAGGTGGTGGTTCTGCTGGAGTGGTCGAGGAAACGGTGTTGGTGGTGGTATTGGTCAGGAGGTGGTGAGGGTGATGACTATGGTCGTGGCGATGGTGGTGGCAGCGGTGGTGTCGGGGGAACGGTTGCTGGCGTGATGTGGTTGGTTGGGAAGACGGGTGGTCGGGGAGTCGGACAAGGAGGAGATGATGACCGGAGGGCCGAGGGCAAGGCTTAGGTTTAGGGATTTGGGTTGAGTCAATTGTTTATCGGGTTGTGTCGGGGTTTACGGGGAATTGTGTCCAGGGTGTGGACACGAAGGAGTAGGAAATTTGTATATGTAAAATAAAAAGCCTATTGGAAAGACACCCGGGGTCGGACCCGAGGCCGTCACGGCTGACACGAGGATGGATGGAACACCGACACGAGGCACTCACTTGTGGAATTTGTGGAAGAAATTGTGGAGAAAAAAATAATAAAAAGGTTGGAGGAGTACCTGCCTATTTTAGGATGTGGGAATTCCCATTAAGATTAGGATTTGGATATTTAAAACCCAATTTAGATAAACCAATCTATTAAATTCAAATCCAAATCCAAATGCAAATCATATTTAAATTAAATCCCTTTAGTTTAAAATCAAATCAAATAATCCAATTCCAAATATAGATACTAGTTTAATCTATTTAAATAATTCCAAACATTAAATCAAGATTTAATTGGCCAAAATAACTTCGAAAAATATTTTTTAAAATACCAATAATAATAATTTCGAAAATAATAAATATTTTTAAATATCTTTTTGAACAATAAAATATTATTTTAATAAATTTCAAAATTATACTTTTATTTAAATTAGACCAATAAATAAATAACGAAATATTTGTATGCAACAATATCCTTTACATAATTAAGCTTTTCTAGTATACAAAATATTAGTTATTATTAATAACTTTTTAGAAACAAAAGACTTTTTATAGCAAGAATATAATTATATAATTTGAAAGTGTATATTAAAATAGAAAAGAAAATGTTTTTATAAAATATGTACGCTCGCACATATTTGTACTCGTCGAGCAAACGAAAATTTCGCATACGACGTACAATACGACTACGTGACATACAGTTCCAAAAATTTTAAATCCATGCAAATTAATAAAATAAAAAAATAGTAGAAATTTAGGGGTTTTACAATGTTTAATACTAATAGTAGATAATATATTTTAACAGGTAAAAAAGGGTGAGGACCCCAACATGGTGACCGTCTTCCTGGTCACCCATCGGAGGGCTGGGGAGTTCATTGACGAGAGGCGATGCAGACATATGTACGTTCTATCTTTATATTAATTTACTATAATTTAGAAAACAGAAAAAATAGATATCAATATAGACTTTAGCAAACACTTATACGTTAGCAAACATTATTCTAGGCCGAGTTTGTTCGGCTACAAGAGGAGGCGGCTGCTGCTGCTAGTGTGCCAGCAGAGGGAGGGGCTGGTACTTCCTCCCAGCCGCCTACAGCTCCATCACCGGACGACCTCTGGATGACCGCCATTGGCGGTCTTCAGAAGGGTACGTATTACGGTACGGGATCCTACGGCGCCTATTGGCTTCAGAGTCATCCCGGGGCTCCTCTGTCAGTGCGCAGTCTCCAGCGGGATCCTACGGCTCCGTACTCTCCTCAATCAAATGGAGTAGCAGAGAGAAAGAACAGAACGTTAACAGAAATGATTAACTCAATGCTGTTGACTGCGGATCTTCCTAAGTGTTACTGGGGAGAAAACTGCATTGACGACCACTTTTATTCTAAATAGAGTGCCTCATGCAACTTCAGACGTTGCTCCTCATGAACTCTGGTTCAAAGTCAGACCTAACTTGAATGGCATTCGAGTGTAGGGGTGTCTGACATATGTCAAGCTTCCATATCTAAAGATTCAGAAGCTTGGGACAAGGACTACTAAAACGATCTTCTTGGGGTATGTCGAGAAGAGTGATGCTCAGAGATTTCTGATATTGAGTCAAATCATATCATTGAATCTCGCGACGTAGAATATTTTGAAGACAAATTTGCAAGGCACAAGATATTGTTCTTGCGGATGTACCGGAGAACAATGAGGGTGTGCTAGAAACTGATGTTTCAATGAAGATGTGGTCCAAGAAGATGTTGTTGTTGAAACAACGATTGAACCAGAACAAGCTGAGCCGTCAGCTAAGCGTGTGAGGAGGCCGAAGGACTCGGAATGACTTTGTCACCTATCATGTGGAAGCAGATCCGCTTACCTATGATGAAGCGATGAAAACCAGAGACGCAATTTTCTGGAAGGAGGCAGTTGACAATAAAATTGATTCCATCACCTCAAATAACACTTGTGTGTTGGTTGA
>JANAVB010015925.1:0-39144 GCA_029216955.1 Iris pallida
AAAACCCATGGATAAATCCAAGCAACCCTTTCGTAAATCTAAGCGATCTTCTCGTAGGCGTTATCCCCCAATTGAATCGGGGGATCGAATTGATTATAGAAACATGAGTTTAATTAGTCGATTTATTAGTGAACAAGGAAAAATATTATCTAGACGGGTGAATAAATTGACCTTGAAACAACAACGATTAATTACTATTGCTATAAAGCAAGCTCGTATTTTATCTTTGTTACCTTTTCTTAATAATGAGAAACAATTTGAGAGAGCCGAGTCGATCCCTAGAACTACTGGTCCTAGAACCAGAAATAAATAGACATACTCCTCAATTTACCCAAAACTCCAATCGGAACTCAAGCTCGGATTTCTTTTTTGTTTGAAAAAGTCTAGAATCCAGGTTTTCTTCTTGTGTTATAAGAAACAACAAATAGGGGAAGAAGAAATCTTTTTTTATTAAAAGATGTTCGTTCATTCCTACTACTTAATCTTAATTTATTCTATCTTCCCGGAGAAGGGACTCCGGGAATTCTTTTTCAATCATTTCTATATATTAATATCACTTTAGAATCTCCTTTATTTGAGAATCTTATTGGAAATCATGTAAAGACAATTCTTATTTGATATAGCTATTTGTGCAAGTATTTTACGATTAAGAAGCAATGGATATATATATATATATATATATATATATATATATATATATATATATATATATATATATATATATATATATATATATATATATAGAAGGATGCTGCTCTCCCGTCCCTCTCGTCCTTGCGTCCTCGTTCTCGGGCGCCGTGCCCCGTTATATATATATATATATATATATATATATATATATATATATATATATATATATATATATATAGAAGGATGCTGCTCTCCCGTCCCTCTCGTCCTTGCGTCCTAGTTCTCGGGGCGCCGTGCCCCGTCTAGAGCGGTCGTGCCCGCCGTCGTGGGCTGCACCGGCGAACGGTCGGACCCCCCTCCCCTTCTCTCCATGGCTTCCCCTACCGACCTCCTTGCGTTTCTGGACCTCCCCTCAGATCCGGCGACGTCCCCCGCCTTGCTTCCTCAGCTTCTTGGTTCCGCACCATCCTCTCCTCGCCGCCTCACGCACACCTCCCCGCCGCCTCCTTCATCCGCTTCTTCCCCCTCCTCCCACCCCTCCCCCTCCTCTCTCCTGGTGCCCCCCCTCCGGACCCGTCCCCCCGGTCCGCCCTCCCGTAGTCGCATCCCCGGCGCCGGCTCCCCTTCCTCACTCCTCAGGTCCCCCTCCACCCCACCGCCCACCACCCCGCCCATTTTCCTTCCCCCCTCCCCCTTTTGCAAATTCCCCTATGAGTTTCGAGCTTGCAGCAGCCCCCACCCAGCCGTTGGGAGCTGTGCTCGCTAACGCGAATGGGTGTTGTGGGCCCAACGCTCACGTGGTCTCGTTAGTTCCCTTGGAGACCGCGCCTGGCGCAGCTGTCTCGGTGTCAGAAGCTGTGCCCCTTGGCACAACCTGGCACGTTAGGCCCCATGCCCTTGTGCCTTTTGGCGCACTTCAGGAGGCGGTGCCCTTTGGTGTAACCTGGCACGTTAGGCCCCATGGCCTTCATCCTTTTGGCGCACTTCAGGAGGCTGTGCCCTTTGGCACAACCTGGCACGATAGGCCCTATGGCCTTGTGCCTATTGGCGTACTTCAGGACTGGCCGTTTGCTTTGGAGTCCCCGCTGGGTGCTCCTATTTCTGCGTCGAAGGCTGTGCCCTCTGGCGCTTGCGGGCGCGGTTGGCCTCTGGGCCTCGCGCCTTCGCTCGCTATCGGTGCACCCTGTTGTGCGTCTGATTCATTGGGGGACCCGTCGGGCGCTGCTGGTGCTTTGGACGCTTTTGTTATGGGTCCTACTGGCGCACCCTATTGGGGCACAACTTAGAGAGTCCCAGCGGCTCAGTTGGGGGCACAGGTGGCGCCTTCCGGTTTGGGTAAGCCGTCTGGTGCCTTGAGCGTCGTGCGCTTGTCGGGGGACGTGTTCTCCAGCGCGGCCCACTCCTTTGGGTCGTCTAGGTTCGGGACCACCTCAGCTTGGAGCGAGCAGCTTGGTGCTGTTGTTCCTTTGGCGGCCCCGTTTGGCGCCGGTGGATTGGTTTTGGGCGTGCTCGACGCGGACCCCTCTTGCGCTCACTGCGGTTTTGCCACCTAACCCCATCCCCTTCTTCCGATTGTGCCTCGAGTGGGCGCAACACAACCCCTCCTCCTCCCTTCCCTTCTTCTCCCTTCCTCTCTACCTGCATTTGCTTCGTCTGATGATGTTATGCTCCTCTCTGATGCGGCCTGACTTCTGTGTCCGTCGGGTGGCGCCGTTGCTCGGCCGGGCCTCCCGGCCTCGCCCGTGCCGCCTTCGCGTCCCACAATCGTCTCCCTTCTGTTGCTCCCTCAGGGCTCTTCCCAGCTCCCAGAGCGGGCGCTGCATGGATCTCCTAGGGGTTAGCCCCACCCCCCTCCTGGCGCTCTCCCTATCCCAGCCTCCTCCTGGCACCACCCAGGTTCTTGTGCTGGCGCATGATGGGGTCCCTTGGTGTCAGGCCCCCACCTGTCTGGGCGCTAGCCAACCGCTTTTGGGCTCTACGTCTTCTGGCGCAACCCCTCTTCCGGCTTGACAAATCTTGGGCTCATCTCCGAGCCCACCCCCTTCATTTGCCGACGTCCTTCGTCCGGACAGGGCCCACCAGCCGGGGCTCCTGATCCCGGATGTCCCGCTCGTCGAAGTTGAGTATCCGTCGGCATCTTCCATGCCGACGATGCCTTTCTTCGACCAGGAACTCTCTTCTCTGGCCTCCTCTTTTCCCTTCTCCTTCGTCCTCAAATTCTCGTCTGGCTGTCCCAAACTCGCTAGGGTCGCAGAGGTTATTGCCATTTGGCGGCTATCGGCTGAGTACATGATAGCCCCCCTCGACCCGAAGTACATTCTGTTACACCTTTCCTCCGACCTTGACCACAAGACGGTGTGGTCCAAAGGCACCGGGAGGGTCGACTCCCACCATATGAAGATAATCAAGTGGTCAGCTAACTTTAACACCCGGGAGGACTCACCGACGGTGGCCGCCTAGGTCACCCTACCCAATCTCCCCCTCATCTGTTTTGTTTCGGAGGCTCTGCGGCGTAAAGCCAACTCCTTCGGAACTTACGTGGCCACCGCTGCAGAAACCAGCAACCTGACCAAAGCCCACTACACCAAGATATGTGAGGAGCTCGACCTCACCTCAGAGCCCCCCGATAACATACTCATTGAACTCGGTAACCGAACTCACACCCAGCAAATTATCTACGACAACCACATAATCTTCTGCACTCACTGCCACTTACGCGGTCACTTATCCAAGCATTGCCTCCGTCTCCATCCCGAGCTGAAGAAGAAATCTGAACGGACAAAACCAAATTCCAAAGGGAACCGACATCAAAATATCGCCCAATCACCCCTACTCCCTATACCGAACTCCCACACCAGATTCAACTCCAGTGAAGAAGAATCTAGCAGAGACAACCCAGCGGATAAAGCCGTGGTCCCCTACCACCCACCCGTCCTTCCTCTGTCTAATCAGTTCAACGTCCTCGTGCTAGAAGCTATTGACTCCTCCCTGAAGATGGTATTTTCTACTGACTTCCTCAAAACCTCCGGAACGGATTCGGAGAATCTGGGCGCCTCTCCCCTAGAGGCAGCTGAGGAGTCCCTCCTAGAGGGAGCAGTGGAGTCCCTCCCAACTTCCCAAGCACCACCGACCAGCATTCATCGCATGGTAACCCCGCCATTGCCGTCCTGGCTATTCTAGGGCCAGAACAGGCTTGTAGAGGCCTCCAGGTTCTCGCTGCAGGATTCCCTCTCCAGACGAAAGACGACCAGATGGATTCCTCCGACGACTCCCTCCTCATCCCGCTAGAGCAAGCCGATCTCGATTCAGCCAGAGAAACGGTCGCACCCCCTAATCGTGCCGAGGACTCCAGCTCATCCACCAAGAGAGCGGGGATAACATCCATCACTACCAGGATCCAAAAATGCTCAGAGGACTCCAGCTCATCCTCCAAGAGAGCGGGGGTAACATCTAACGCTCCCAGAAATCCGGATTAGATAGGGTCCGCCAAGTCCCCATCCATGCACACTAGGTCTGCTGCTAAGCGGTCCAACCAACCCCACCCAAACACCCATTAATGCTGAATATTCTCTCCTGGAATATCTGTGGTCTGGCGAACAAACCTACTATGAGGAGAATTACCAGCCTTAAGAAAACTCACAAGATCGACATCTTGATTATCCTGGAACCCAAAATCCCATACAAGAGACTCAAATCCATCTAATTGCAGTTAGGCTTTCACTCGGCCATAGCTGGCAGATACGACATTTGGATCCTCTGCTCCAAGGTCGTCCAAATCAGAGTCATCCATGATTCCAGACAAGCCCTTTCTTACTGGATTAAACACCCTTTGATCCCCAACCGCGCCATCCTCTCTGCGGTTCACGGCAGTTGCGACATTGCGGAACGCATACACCTCTGGAACGATCTCCTGAATATCAACAATCACAACCACAACTCCCCATGGCTTTGCATTAGAGATTTTAATGCTATCACCTGCAGAGAAGAGAAAATTGGAGGCCGCCCCCCTGCCATGCCAAGACTTCAACAACTTCCCCTTAAACTCCCACCTCCCGTTCACAGGCAATGCATTCACCTGGTGCAACATGCAGGTTGGCGACCGTCGCCAATTCTTCCGCCTCGTCCCGCCTCGATAGGGCTTTATCGAATGCTCACTGGGTGGGTATGGGGTCAACCTCCAAGCTTTCTCACCTTGACGCCACCAAATCCGACCACGCCCCCCTGCTGGTCAAAATCGCTAGCACTTCCAACCAATCCAGGAAAAGCTTCCGCTTCCTGGATTTTTGAGGGTAGTCATGGAAGCTTGGAACAGCACGGACTCTACCGATCCTCTCAACTGGGTGGCTAACAAGCTCCAGGCTACGAGGAAAGCTCTGGCAGCTTGGAGCAAGCAAGCTTATGAAGACATCTTTCAAGCCATTCACGAGACGAAGGATGCCGTTACTCGGGCAGAAGCCAAGTACATGACCGACTGTTCGCCTAGTACCAGGAAGGCTCTGAATCTCACCAAAGCTATCCTCAAATTCAGACTAAAAATCGAGACCGATTTTTGGAAGCAGAAAGCTAGGATCAAATGGGACAGCGAGGGGGACAACAACTCGAGATTCTTCTACGCCTATGTTAACAGGCGTAGACAAAAACTCACTCTCCACCAGATTGTCGCAGAAGATGGTACTATCATCAACGATCCTAAAGGCATCCAAGTGGCAGCTACAAAGTTCTACTCCAGATTATTCTCCAAGGATATGGTATTCAAAGACAATACCTTCCTAGACGAGGTTCTCCATCTCATTACCGATACAGACAACACCCGGCTCGAACAGCCCTCTTCAGAGGACGAAGTGAAAGAAGCCGTCTGGACCCTCGACGCTCATAGCGCGCCAGGGCCAGACAAATTTACGGAAAAAAAAATTTTAGACCTGCTGGGACATCATCAAGGTTGACCTCCATAACGCGGTCTCTGCCTTCATCCAGGGAGCTACTTACCCTAGAGCTATCTCGAGCACCAACCTTATTCTCATCCCGAAGAAAGACAACCCAGAGACATTCCGCAATTTTTGCCCCATCAGTCTCTGCACCTTCACCAACAAGATCATATCCAAGATCATCACATCCCGCATGGCAGGGCTTCTCCCTAAAATCATCTCGGAGGGGCAGAGTGGCTTTGTTCGGGGGAGAAATATCCAAGATAACATCACGTTGGCCCAAGAGTTAGTCACCTGCATGAAGCTACCAGCAAGAGGGGGCAATATTTCTATCAAATTGGACATGGAGAAAGCTTTTGATAGACTGGATTGGCAATTTATGATCTGGGTCTTCAGAGCTTTCGAATTTTTCGAAACTTGGTGCAACATCGTGTGGAGATCGATCAGCAACTCGTGGTTTTCCACGGTTATTAACAGCCAAGCAGATGGTTTCTTCAAATCCAGTCGTAGGGTTAGGCAAGGAGATCCTCTATCTTCCACCATCTTCATCATTACGGCGGACGCATTAAGCAGAAACCTTAACAAGATGGCGAGCTCCCCCAACTTCTAGTACTTCTATACGGCTAGCGGCTGTCCGATCATCACCCACCTGGCCTTCGCAGATGATATCCTTATTTTCTCCTCCGGGGACATCAGATCGGTGGACGTCATCCACAACACGCTCCAGAGATACGAAAGATGCTCTGGACAGAAGATCAACTCGAACAAAATATTGTCTACACCCACCACAATATCAAGAGAGAGCAAGCGGCTAGCATCGCTGCCACCACCTCATTCCCTATCCAGCACCCTCTATTCCACTACCTCGGGTGCCCCCTCGTGTACGGCAGATCTAACGTCGGGATCTTCGAGAACCTGATCACCCGCATCAGAAAGAAGCTCGAGGGCTGGCACAACGCCACGCTTTCCCCCGGAGGCAAGATGATCCTCATCAACCACATCCTCACTTCCATTCCCATCTATACCCTGGCTGCTTGCTCCCCTCCCAAGAAAGTTCTATCCTACATAGAGAGCATCTTCAGCAACTTTCTGTGGGGACACCGCGACGGCCACGACAAGCACCATTGGGCTAGCTGGGATACCATGGCTCGACCTACCGGAGAGGGGGGCCTGGGTTTCACTAAACTCTCTCACATCGTCTATGCTTTCTCAATAAAATTATGGTGGAAGCTTCGCATGAGTAAGAACCTATAGTCCAGGTTCATGAAGGCCAGATACTTCAAGCACATCCACCCGTCTACGACCATCGCGAACAGCAGATCCTCAGCAGCTTGGCATCACATTCTCATCGGTCGATCACTCACCGAACCAGCGATTCGCCTTAAATTGGGCAACGGCGAAGCCTCGCCTTTTATTGAGTACTGGGTCGGCAACATCTTGCTTCCTAAAATTTCAGCAGCCCCCAAGAATAGCTCTATCAAGGACTTGTGGGACCCTACAAATAATACCTGGAATTGGAACAAAGTCCGGATATGGGCTGGGTCTGAGGCGGTCGATTCCATTCGCCGTAGCATAGTACAGATCGGACCGGAAGCTGATAAGCTCGAGTGGTCTCCAGATGTCAACGGGGCTTTCTCGGTTAAGTCGGCCAGAAGAGTGATCCTTGGTAACGCGACTCCATCTCCTACTATTGCATCCTTCTGGCAAAGCTGTATCCCCAAGACGTGGTCCTTTCTCATATGGAGAGCCCTTCGCAACATCCTACCAACTGATGACACTCTCAACACCATCGAGTTCAGCCTTGCTTCAGCTTGCACTTGCTGCTCTGATCGACAGTCGGATACAGTCAACCACATCCTCAGACAAATGGAACTACCGATCAAGGTATGGAGAGCCCTCTCCCAGCGTTGCAGATTGCCTCACGGGGGCGACAACTTTCACCATCTCATGGCAACCTGGGCTTCCGCGTCCTATGGCCACCAGATCATTGCTGTGGCCGTAACATGGGTGATCTGGAAAAATAGGAACAAGGCCAGATATGAAGGCCGCCAGTACAACGGAGACCATTCGTCAATGACGCAAACGAAGATCACTCTGCAAACATGGCCAGACTGTTTTCTGGAACACTCTTCTATCCTCGGATTAGCCGTGTTGTCTCTAGGTTTTCTCCTCTTTTGTCAGTATACGTGTATAGTTTCGGCATTTTGCGCCTTATAGTATACTTGTAAAGGTTTGGCCTCTCGGCCTTCATGAATAAAATGGGTGGTTGGTTATATATATATATATATAACATTAGGCTACTATAATTATAAATATATAATTATACATTAGGCTACTATAATTATAAATATAGTAGCCTAATGTGTTATATATATATATATATATATATATATATATATATATATATATATATATATATATATATATATATATATATATATATATTTTATATACACACACACACACACACACACACACACACACACATACACACACATTTATTTATTTGAATTATAAATATATATGTACGCAAGGTTGTATAAATATACCTGTATTCTATAAGATTGTGTATATCCATTTATATACGATTATATATATATGTATCTATGTGGTTAAATATATAAATATATTAAATATACGTACTTGTATACATACCTGTATATATGGGTATTTAACCTATAGAGAATGTTTGTAAAGTTTACTTTTTTTAAATAAAAATTCTTGGAGAAGGTTAGAAATCAATTTGTATTTTATATTATTGTTGAGAGAAAATATTATACATATACTATATATAATTTTAGTATAAAAGGTCTTACTTTTAATATTTAAATATGCTATATAAATATTTCTCGTAGTGAAAATATTGAATAATAATATTTAATTATTTGCCTAAATATTTAAATAGGATATATACTCTTTAAAATATTTTTTAATATTTTTAAATATATTTTTATTTAGTTAAGAGTATAGAGAATAAACGGAAATACAAGTATAATTATATATATATTGTTATAACGTGGGTTACTGAAGGGTTGGATTTTTACTTTGTATATTAGTCCCACATCAGTTAGAGATTAGTATTACACCTCCATTGGTTTGTATAAATAAGGCATTTGCCTCCCACTATGAAATTACACCAATTAAATATCTTATCTCCTATTTTCTTCTCCTTTCCTTCACGTTTATTCAAACACGTTATCAGCACGAAGCTCTAACGGGAGGAAATAAGCGAGAACATCCGAGTGAAGCCACCATTTACGGATTCTCTACTTCGGTAATAGGTATGCTTATTTATGTTTATTTATTCTGCATATGCATACCCTAGGTGCAGCCTGATGTTGATATTTATACATCTCTTGGCATACCGCTAGGGCAAAAAGAATATTTTTTATCCATACATCTTACTTCTTTTAGTTAACTCTGATAGCACTCCGATGTTGATCGAATATAGATCTCTCAGAGAGAACGCTGAAGTTATTCTTTATTTCTTTCTTTGTATATATATTAATACGTTCAGATCAAAACCATCAAAGATCTGATGACCTTGAACATGAATTGTTTGGTCTATATATATAAGACTTCTGGAACATTATTGTTCGAAGCATACCATATGTGTTATTTTAAAAGACTTATTGAATATAATCATTGTTCGAAGAATACCATGAACATCTACTGTTTGGTATTTACCTACGACTTCTGGAACATCATTGTTTGAAGCATACCATGAACAAGATTTTTTTGGTATAAATAGACTTCTCAAACATCATTGTTTGAAGCATACACCATGAACATGAATTGTTTGGTGATTTACTAAGTTATTATGTTAACTTGTTATTATTGACCTTATACAACAATATGTCAAGCCTCACATAGCATGATTTCAAGCCTCTAAACTTGGAAGGTCAGAACTTTCTCAAGTAGAGATTGGATGCTAAATTTCACCTTCACGCCAAAATCTTAGGTGACGCAATTGTGTCTGATAAGCGAATATATGCACAAGATAAAGCGAAGGCTTTAATTTTTCTAAGGCACCATATTCATGATGATATCAAGGTTGAGTACTTAATACTCAAGGACCACATGGTGCTATGGAATTCTCTTGCTGAGAGATATATGATCACCAGAAAATGTCATACTACCAGGTACACTCCATGAATTGCTTAATCCACGTTTTCAAGATTATAAGACAGTTGCAGCCTTTAATTCAGGATTACTTCACAATTGAAGTTATGTGGTAAAGAAGTGACAGAGCATTCCATGCTAGAGAAAACATTTACCAAATTTCATGCGACTAATATGACCCTATAACAGACGTATAGGAAGCAAAATTTTAAGAAGTATTCCAAACTCATTGCTGTTTACTCGTAGCCGAGAAAAATAATAAGTTATTGATCAGAAACCATACTACTAGACAAACTGGGTCTACACCAATTCCAGCTGAAGTGAATGTGACTAGTGCTCGACAAAATACTAGGGGTCAAAAAAATCACAGAGGTAGAGGGCAAGGACGCTGTAGAAGCGAAAGAAATAGCTACAATTTGGGTCCAAGGAACGATACACAGTTAAAAAAATGAGGGATTTAATCATCGAAGAAATTATCACGCCTCAGAACCAGAATACTGGAGAGCGGGGGACAGAACAGCCAGCTACATATATAGAAGTGTAATCTACCTCGATATACGGTCACGGCTGTCTAGATGTATGAGGGTTTATCTATAAGCCATCAGTCTCTTATGGTCAAGAACAAGCCTAGTGTATCAATCTCAAGCAAGTAATAATTGTTACAAGATGTTAGACCATCAGATATTCAATAGTAAGGCATTCCATACATTTCATATACAGATGATCATGAAGCTAGTCGTATAAAATGCGAGGACTAGCAATAGTTTCAGTCATATATGATCAACCCTAGGATTTGTCAATCATGTTACAGCCCTTAGGCAGACAAGAAATATAAGTATTCAACACGAGCTAACACTTGCTCGACGGCTAAACGCCTCAAAAGAATAATTTACAATAGAGTGGGAGAGCAAAATGAAACCCACTCGTTGCCAGGGTTACGTCTAGTATTCACAATCTGGCTGGAAGGCTGGGAGATCCTCGGGTGCTGTTCCAAAATCTGGCCATAAAAAACCAGCTGGGTCAGACCCAAAAAGCGCAAGTGCCGCAAGGGAGGCTTCACTTAAGAACTAAAACCGGCATGTCAGAAAATAAACAAAAATAATAATAGAAAAACATAAAATGTAAATAAGGCAACAAATGACGAGAGGACGAGGAACTATTCCGGAAGCCAGGTAACAATCCTTAAACCAAACAAGGAACGGGGTTGTAACCCTTCGCTTGAATAGAACCGGGTCTCTAGCCATTTATTGCTAAGAGTAAAGCGTAAGCAAGCATGTTCTGAGATAGACATGTACTGGATATAGACAAGACTAGACAGGATTGGACTCCATCCAACATTCACGGCCAAGCAAAGAGTACGGCTTGATACTTTAACTAACTAGGGTAATCACAAGCCTAGTAACTAGCAAGATGCAATGAGATGTTCCGACAGTCACAAGCCCTGCAGCTATCCAGTTATCCAGGCGAGGTTCATATAAGAGTTATCAAGAATTATTAGGTGACATGGAATGCAACACATGACAGTGTGCATATTACTTGTTTCAAGAAGTTCCCCACATGACAGTGGGCTAGAAATGTGCCCTACTCGTCGGCAGACTACAAGTCAACCAGGTGGCACCGGGATAACGAGATCACCTATAACTGGAAACATCTCTCTTTATGAGCTATTTTGATCAATCTAGTCATTAACCTAGTCAGATTTAGTATGAATCCCTGACCGTGGTAACCATGAATCCATGTCCTAGACATGATGCAAGATGAGACATGTAGCTTACACAAGCACAAACACCCACGGTGTCAAGACGAGAGTTACTTAGCAAGTCAAGATAGCCGTCGCAACAGCATATCAAGATTATCATGTTAGGCTACTTAGCAAGATTATTTGTCAAGAGTGCGCCACGGCGGGCCACTATCAAGATTATTCATGTCAAGTTGCTTGTCAAGAGTGCACCACGACGGGTCACTATTTATCATGTAAAGCCATGTTGTCATATCGTGTTCATGTAAATGGATACTTGTATACCAAGAATTTACTTGGCCAAGAGTACGCCATGGCAGGCCACTAAAGGAATTATCAAAGAGGGTACATGCCATGCCGAGATCGTGTTCGAGCTCAAAGCACGCACGTGGCACAGATAATAACATTATACAAAGCTTTCATGCTAAGTACGTCGTGTTCATGTTATCATGCCGTGATTATGGTTAAATTAAGACAAGTTATGCCCAAGATTAACGATCATCAAATCGGGTAGTCACAAGTTAGGCTGAGTACAAGATGCAAACCATTTAAAACATAAACAATATAATAATAAAAGAACATGCAAGGGGCAAGGGCATGGGGGTCAAGGAAGCATGCGACCAAGACATGCGGTCCGCAGGACCGAAGCCATCCGCAGGACTGCAGTGGTCAAGGGATCATGCGGTCTGCAGGACTAAGATGGTCTGCATGACCAGAGGGGCCAAGAGACCATACGGTCTGCAGGACCAAGATGGTCCGCATGACCAGAGGGGCCAAGAGACCATGCGGTCTGCAGGACCAAGATGGTCCGTATGACCAGAGGGGCCAAGAGACTATCCCGTCTGCAGGAACAAGACGGTCTGCATGACCAGATGGGCCAAGAGACCATACGGTCTGCAGGACCAAGACGGTCTGTATGACCAGAAGGGCCATGCAGTCTGCATGACCAAAGAGACCATACGGTCTGTATGACCAAGACGGTCCGCATGACCAGAGTGGCCAAGACTCATGCGGCCAGACTGCTCATCTTCTCAAAAATTTAAGAACGATGACCATGGAACCCATGAACTTCAAACTTGCATAACTCGGCCAAAACAAAACGAAATCTAACTTTTTAAAGGTAAAATTTGGGTAAAATAAAATTCTCTACCACATGGAACAACTAGATTTTAAAAACAAGCAAGTTTGATAGATCAAAACCAAAAAACCGAAAATGACATAAACTTAGATCTACAAGAAAATATCAACCAAAATCAAACGTGCTAAGTACTAAAGTATCATAGAATCGTGTAAGAAAGACAGTAAAACAAATAGAATTAGGTTCCTCCATGAAGAAAGTTGTACTTGCCTAGGCTCTCTAGGTTGGTGGGAGAGTAATGTAGAAGAAGGAGAAGAAATAAATGGAAGTAATAAAGAAAGAAATGGGTGGTTGGGTTTTATAAATAGAGGGTATGGTTCAACATGTTGAACCAACCATCAAAATAAACCAAACCAAGCCATCCAAAGCAAGTCAAGTTGGACCAACCCAACCTAAGGTCAACCCTAGTCAAGATACATCAAGGCAAGCCATAAAGAATGATGAAAATACAGTAAATAAAATATGGGTCGAAATCCGTATACGTACACTGTAATTATGTATAACGGTAAACGGGAGTGACAACTCTACCCACCTTAAAAGAATTCCGTCCTCGGAATTTAATCAAGAGGCTAGAGATGTCGGGGCAAGCTATACTAAAGCACAAGCAATCTAAGACTAGCAATTAATCAAGCAATCATTCATGCAAGCAAGGAATTTAAAAGCACAAGGCATAAGGAAGACATTATACCTTATGAGTCAAACAGGTGAGGATATCGCGAGCGGATATCATCCTCATGCTCCCACGTTGACTCACCTAAAGAGTGTTGACTCCAAGCAACACAGACTAAACTAATAGTCTTGTTCTTGAGTACGTTCTCTCTTCGGTCCAATATGGATATGGGCCTTTCCTCATACGAAAGGTTGGTACCAACAACCAATTCTGAATGATCAAGGATATGGCTCGGATCCAGGATATATCGTCGCAATTGGGATACATAGAACACGTCATGTACCTCACGTAACGACGGCAAAAAAGTGAGACGATATGACACATCACCTACTTGCTCAA
This sequence comes from Iris pallida, assembly GCA_029216955.1. Classification (NCBI taxonomy): domain Eukaryota; kingdom Viridiplantae; phylum Streptophyta; class Magnoliopsida; order Asparagales; family Iridaceae; genus Iris; species Iris pallida. Next base: position 13,563 of record JANAVB010015925.1, read on the forward strand.
GGATATCGAACGGCCCTATATACCTAGGACTAAGCTTTTTCCGCACGCCGAAACGAATGACGCCACGGGTAGGCGAGATCCTAAGAAATACGTAGTCGCCGGCAGAAAACTCAAGAGGACGCCGATGAGAATCGGCCCAATGGCGTTGACGATCCTGTGCAACTCGAAGATGATCTCTGACTTGTCTGACCACCTCGATAGTCTGCATAACCATCTCTGGACCAAGCATCTGCCTCTCGCCCACATCATCCCAGGCTAAAGAAGATCTGTACTTTCTGCCATACAGGGCCTCAAAAGGTGCCATCTGGATACTGGCCTGGAAACTGTTATTGTAGGAGAACTCCACGAGATGAAGGTGATCTTCCAACGAACCACCGAAGTCGAGTGTACTTGATCGTAACATATCTTTGAGAGTTTGAATTGTACGTTCTGACTGACCATCTGTCTGCGGATGATAAGCTGAACTGAACTTGAGATGAGTTCCCAAACTCTTCTGAAGACTCCGCCAAAAGTATGATTTAAATTTTAAATCTCTGTCGGATATGATACTGACTGGCACTCCATGCAACCTGACTATCTGCCTGAGATACATCTCTGCAAGCTGTTCCGTCGACTGACCAATTCTGAAAGGAAGAAAATGAGCTACCTTTATGAGTCTGTCAACTATAACCCATATAGCATCTCTTCCAGCTGGGGATTTAGGTAACCCAGTTACAAAGTTCATGGTGATATGCTCCCACTTCTATTCTGGAATCGGTAAAGGTTGAAAAAGTCTAGCTGGTCTCTGATGTTCAGCTTTAACTTGTTGGCAAACTAAACATCGAGAGACAAACTGGGCTATCTCCCTCTTCATGCCATTCTACCAGAAATGCTGACGGATGTCTCCGTACATCTTCGTGCCACCGGGATGAATTGAATACTGAGAACTGTGAGCCTCTATCATGATCTCATGTCCGATATCACCACTAGGTACACAGAGATGCCTTATATGTCGGAGTGTACCATCTTCGTGAATATATAACTCTGGTCTTCGTCCCGCTTCATACTCTGCTCTGAGCCGCTGAAGCTTGAAATCTGCTGATTGTGCCATCTTGATCCTCTCAACTATGCTGGACTGAACTTTTATGCTGGCCATCAATGCCACATTGGTAGGGAGAACTATCTCTATCCCCATCTTCTGAAGATCGGCTAACAATTCTGGTTGCGCTGTTAGAAAGTAAGCTCCTGCTCTTCTGCTCAATGCATCTGCAACTACGTTGGCCTTCCCCGGATGATACTGCAGGTTGATGTCATAATCCACCAGTAGCTCTAGCCATCTTCGCTGACGCATATTAAGATTCTTCTGAGTAAATACATACTTAAGACTCTTGTGGTCGGTGAAAATCTCCACCCGATCTCCATATAAATAATGCCACTAAAGCTTCAATGCAAAAACTACTGCTGCAAACTCCAAGTCATGGGTAGGACATTTCCTCTCATGGTTACGAAGCTGGCATGACGCATAAGCTACTACCTTACCATGTTGCATCAATATGCACCCCAATCCTTTGCTCGAGGCGTTACAATAAACTGAAAATCCTCCAGTCCCATCCGAAAGAGTGAGAATGGGGGCCGTCATTAATCCTTGCTTCAACTTCTCAAATGAACTCTGACACTCTGCTGTCCAAGTAAACTGCACATCCTTACGGGTCAACCGTGTCATGGGCGCTGAAATTTGAGCAAAATCTGATACAAACCGCCGGTAATAGCCGGCCAATCCTAGGAAACTTTAAACTTCTGCAACGGTGTTGGAAACTGGCCATGTCTCCATAGCTACTATCTTCTGGGGGTCAACTTCCACTCCACCTCTGGTGATGATATGACCTAAGTACGAAATACGATCAAGCCAAAATTTGCACTTACTGAACTTCGCGTACAACTGGTGTTCCCTGAGAATCTGAAGAACTACACGGAGATGCTGCTCATGCTCCGCCTCACTCTTGCTATAGACTAAGATGTCATTGTAGAAGCATGGAAAAGAATAGGAAAGTCCATGCAGCTCAAAATAGAGAGAGTCTCATGCGGTTCAAAGAATCTCTTAAAGCTTCATGCGGCTCAAGAGTCCTTTAGAGCTTCATACGGCTCAAAAGTCCTTCAGAGCCTCATGTGGCTCAGAAATCCCCAACAGCTCCATGCGGCTTGGGTGAAAACCACGTGGCCCTATGCGGTTCGCCTCTACAGCTGGCCATCAAGCAGCGGCCTCATTTGATGCTCGGACGTAACACGACAGCTCTGACATAAAGGTGAATTGATAGCTCTGACATAAAGTTGCAATGATGACTCTGACATAATGGTGCGCTCCTAGGGAAACGAAAAAATCTTTATAGCTGGCACGATCCACCAATTTCGAAGCTCCCTATACGGCTACCATCCTTCATGCGGCAGCCACTCCCATGCAGTTGCTACTCCCATGCGGCTCAGATCGTGGAGGCCACCCTCATGCGGCTCCGATTTTTGAAAGCCACACCTATGCGGCTCTGACACGTGGCCACCCTTATGAGGTTCGGCTGGAGGCTACCCCCATGCGGCTGCTACTCCCATGCAGCTCGGATCATAGGGGCCACCCTCATACGGATCGGATTAAAGGACTTCCATGCGGTTCAGATAAGGCCACCCTTATGCGGCCCTGACACAAGGCTACACTCATGCGGCCCAACTATGACAGTCCTCCATATGGCTCGCAGTAGTTAGGACACGTGGCAGGAGTTGATCAAATCCCAATAATCCAGATTTATGGCAATCGACATAACAGGCAGTTGGGACACGTGGCAGGAGATTGACCAAGATTTATTCACTCGGATTTGCTGATATCAACAAATCACCACGATACAGATTTGTTACAATCAATATTAACTTTCCATACAGATTTATTACAATCAACATTAATTGCCCATGCAGATTTGGAGCAATCAACATTAACTGCCCAGATTTGTTACAATCGATATTGACGGCCCAGATTAATTTTCAACAAACAAGATCAAGGCAAATCATAACCAATTCCTAACCGCCCACTTTTCAAGGAGTAATCATTACAAACCCTACTTATCACACTCCACTCCTATAAATAGCAAGGTGTCATTTCCTTGCAAAAGGACAGAAGGAGAACAGAGAAAAAAAGAGGACATGTACAGAGAGAGCGACGGCGCACAGAAGAGTCTCTCCACACATCCTGAGAGCATTTCTTTATCAGAGCCAAGGCTACGTCCGATCGTCCAAGGAGTAAGGCAGAGTTGATAGCACTCTCCCGAGCCTCTACCGTCACCCCCCAGAAAAACTAAATAATTGTACTTAGATTGTTGTACCTAGGTTTTTATTCCTAGGCTTTCTTTGTACGAGCGAGTTTGTGTTGTGAAGTAAAAGTCTAGTCCTCCTATAAAACTGTTCTGTTCTTTTATAATCAATGGCAAACACGATGGCGACTCTGCTATGGACTAACTTCTCCACGATTGAGGAGTTGGTAATGCAATCGGACGCAGCCAAACTTGGCTCCACTCAACAGATGCTGGTCGTCCGCTTCGAGCAGCAGGCGTTTGAAGAAATGCTCTCCGACAGGAGCGCTGGCCCGGTCCAGAAGTGAGCCCGCACGAAGAAGGCTCGCAGGGAGTGGAGGCCCAAATCATTTGCTCCTCCCCAAGCTCTGGAGAAAATGCTCCCTGCTACTCAAAATGGCGGGGAAGACTCTCGGGCTGCCCCACTTCAGACCATAGAGGACTCTGCTGTCCCCAAGTCCGACAGAGGAAAATACTACGATGCTGGACTTGCAGGGGCAAAGAGGAACTCTGTGTGGTCCAAGAAGAAGCTGCATAAGGGTGCCAGCCACATGAAGACTCATGCGGCCACAGAAGCCAGCCGCATGCAGAAGGCTCATGCGGCTAAATCTTTCAGCCGCATGAAGAAGGCTCATGCGGCCACGACTGCCAGCCGCATGCAGACAGCTTATGCGGCCACTACTTCTAGCCGCATACAGAAGGTTCATGCGGCCACACATGCCAGTCGCATGCAGATAGCCTGTACGGCCACCAATCCTAGCTGCATACCATCTGCTCCATGCAACTCACGGTCAGTCTTTGACCGTCTCTCATGCGGTCCTGAACTTAGAGGCTCTCAGGAGGCTGTGCTGAACTCTGTGACGCACCACTTGGACTCTTCCTACTATGCACTCTCGGGTGCTAGAGGGAAGAAGTCTAGGACAGCGCGGGCTCGTCGAGCTCAGTCAGCTATCCCAACTTCTGACTATCAGGGCGTCCCGCTGACTATTACGCGGGCTCCTGATGGAAAGTTGTATAAAATAATCCGTGTCCAGCCTCCGGCGGCCAATGAACGGGATAGTTATCAAGAATCTCCCAACAATGATCAGGGGTAAGTACTCGTACTACCCCTACATCAGGGGGCAGGAAGAATGCCAACATACTCATGTGCTCAGGACTCCCGGGCCCACAAAACGAGTAACTTGTGCAACGTAATTCTTCACAAACATAAGGAAAGAGACGAAAACTTGGTGTGCAGAGGGTCCTTTCATGGACATCACAGCACTCAAGTTGTTGTCAACTGCTGTTGCAGCAAGGCGGCCACACAAGAGGACCGACGATCCGTCTTCCAACGACTGCAACAACCAAGCTCAGAGGACGAAGCGCTTCTCGTCGCCTCCTGCAATTCTGCTCAGAAGATCCCTGGCAGCGAGAAAGGAAAGAAAACAAATGTCTCCAGCCCAAAAATCTCAACCAAGAAACTCTTTTCTAAGCGGTTGTCCACGACCGTTACAGGAGGAGTTTACCAAGGCACCCGCTCTAAGACGAAATCTTCAACTCTTGGAGATCCGTCATCTACATCTCTGGGGGTAGCCAAAGCTGGGGTTAGCCTCCCTCCAACTGTTCACAATAATCCGATGTTCCAAGAAAATGCACCAGGAGAAATAATTCCTTCCACAGATGCAGTGGATCCGGACGTCCACGGGTCCCAAGACGAGGCAGCCTTCTATGCAGGGGGTAGCACTTCCTCTGAGTCCGAACCAGAGGAGAACATTCCTACATACCCCGATGAGTTCTCGGTGCAAGGGTATAATTCAGAGGGCACGTCCTCTACCGTTCCTTCTATCTCTTCTCATGTGGGGACGGTGTTCATGTCGGACAACAACCAAGACGGTCCCAGTGATCGCCAACGCATCGACACTCTGGAGGCCATACTTCATACCTTGGTCAAATTCGTAGACGAGATCAAAGCGGCCCTTCCAACGCTGCAAGGAAGGACGCAAGGCCAAACAAACATGGGGCCCACAGTCAATGCGGACTCGAACTCAGCTGCACCAAACCCGGGTGATAATCCTCCTGAAATATCGGCTCCCACCGCTGCAGACGAGGCCAGGGAGGCAAGAAGAGAGGTCCAGGAGCTCTGGGCCATGTTCCACGCCTGAGAAAATTGCCAGGACCTCAGGATACGACAACCGTATCTTGCTGCATGGAGAGATGTTCCCTTCCCACCAAGATATAAGCCATTCAACATCAATCTGTATGATAGGAAGACATCTGCAAGCAGGTACATCACCTACTTTGAAGTCACAACCGACCATCTGCCTCATGATGACGCCATCCTTACGCGGTTATTCATTGGGGCATTGGAAGGGGTTGCCTTCGACTGGTACCACAACTTGCCGGACAACTGTACCCATTCCTTTGCCGGCTTCAAACGTATGTTCCTGGAGAGGTTCTACGAAGTAGGACAAGACGTGACGATGTCCACCCTCATGGACGTTGTTCAGGGAGAAAAGGAGTTGACAAGGAACTATATCGAACGGTTTCGCCAAACCGTGATGAAGTTGCCTTCTGGTAACCCTGATTCCTCTTTAATTAAAATTTGCAAAAAGAGGCTGCTCCCCACAATCAGCCTCTGGATGGGCGAAAGTCAGTTTAAGGACTGGAAGACGTTCATCATCAGCGCTACTAGCGCAGAAGACAAGTTGAAGAAAGCTCGCCAACTGGGATTGCACATCTCGGAAGGAGAGGAGAAGGGCAAACGCCCTAACACCAACAGCAACAATGGTGCTAACCCCTCCAACAATCGAGACAACAAGGGCAAACAGCCTATGGTGGCCGACACAGCCCAGAAGCTTGAACCAAAGCCGACAGAAAAGCAGTGGCCTCAGATGACCTACTCCTTCGAGGACAGACATGTCAAGCCCATCTTGGATATGCTCAAACAAGGAGGTCGAATTCAGCTCCCTCCTCCAAGGCGAGAACCTCGTCATGCAGAGATAGAGAGCCCCAAATACTGCCACTACCATCGTTACTGTTTTCCATAAATAAATTCACTTTATTTATTTTGTATCTGAGAAAATTACAACTGTAGGAATCCGATCTAGAAGACGATCGCTTTATCCTTTGGACTATGCGAAGAAGAAAAGCTCTCAAAATTTTGACAGTAGATATCAATGTATCTGTCCAATGAATAAAAAAAAGAACTCTATTTATAGAGTCAAAACAGTAACTGAAAAGATAACTACCTCACCACTAGTGCATTTGAAAAGTCACGCAGACTCTAAATACACGCAGGGTTAGTGAGTAGTTACTGGACGTGGCCCGTAACTGTTGGACACATGGCATTAGTGCATGGGTCGTGTGCAAGTTACTGGGCACGCAAGAGAGAGATCGGTGGCATGGCTGCCACGTACTCCAGTTGAAATGAAATCCACGCTGTCTTGCTGAAGGCAAAAAATCCACGCAGTTTCGTTGACGCAGACTCGTTGAAGGCGAAATCCACGCAAGCTTTGAAGAAGAATACTTCAGAATTTACGCATGCTTTGAGAAGAATAACTCAAAAATCCACGCAAACTTGAGGAAGGAGAAGGTTCAGAATCCACGCAAACCGCCAGCTGTCTTGATTTGGTACGCTTCGTCTGACACAAAATCTCTGACATTGATTATATTTGTCAGCCGCATTAAATGAAGATAAGACCCAAAGTCACGCCAACTTGGTGAAGAGTGAGTCTTGCTAAGGAAGATTTCGAAAATCACGCAAAAGACGACGATGATCTCTCGAATTCTGTACATACGTGGCATACGAAGAGACGTTTCTCGACTGCTGTGTTGTCAGTCTTTATGATTCTGACGTATGGCTGAGCTATCTCTGCGTGACTTCTAAAGGAGATGGTCAGGCAGAACTTAGCGTATCTTTTGTGCTGCTTCTTGGATCACTCTGTGTGACTTGTTCTGATCAACTCAGCGTGACTTTCATTTTTGAGGCCTACAAAACCCCCTTCAAAGTTTTCGAAAAAATGATAAAATATTTTCGAAATACTTTAAAAATAGAGATGATGAAATGAGTTAAAGTCACGCTAAAATGGCTCCAAAATTTTTCGGAAGTTGAAAAGACTTCAAAGTTCTTTGAAAACATCCAAATGAACTTATTAAATGTCATAATGACTCTTCGTTCTCCGAGACTGATTGCGTCCAATTTATGGTGGAATATGAACTGTCGACGAGATCTGTTATATAGACAGGGAGTGATTCTCAGTTTTGACTTCATCTCTCGAAAATATGACCCCAAAGGAAGCAGCCGAAGAGGAAGCACGCAAGTTGGGCTTTTGTTCCCATGGTGACCCCACTTTTGGGGGCAAAGAACCCGAACCTGTCGTCATCGAGCTCAAGGACGACTCCACGCAGCTAGCCAAAAATCTCTTGAGCTACTTTGGATTGGATGGCTCGTCTTCTTCTGATGGGCGGAGCCTTATGGAGAAGCGTGAAATGCTCGAGACTCTATTGCATCGCCTGGGAGTTAAGAGCGTAGAGGAGTTAGGCATCAAACTTAGCCGCTCTGGAAAATAGGGCGTAACTTTCTACGCTTTTGTTGCACTTTTTTTTTGTCTTTTTGTAAGGCCATCAGTGCCTGTTTAAAGAATGAAGTACAACTTTTGTGTTTGATCTGCGTGCCTTTTAATAAAAAAAATTAATTAGCACTCTTTGACTGTTTCCAATGTTGCACGGTCTTCCGAAGTACACGTGACACTCATTCTACAATTTTCGAGCGCTATTTATGCGGATCTTTTCCAAGAATAGACCTGCACTTGACCCTTTAAATAGATGGATGAACTCCACGCAAACTCATCTTCCCATTCTTCTTCCTCTCTTCTGAAAATGAATTTTCTATGAGAAGGAAATAGAAAAGCCATGTTGTCTGATGTCAAATCTCTGTGCACGCTACCAGACATGGATCTGTCAATCCTTAGCAGCAAACTCAGTGGTAAGTTCAATATACACGCATCGAATTTTTTTTTGTTTGCTAAGGACAAATTCATCTTCCTGAAATGAACAAAATGCATCTATCTTTGCTTTGCCAGTTTCTGTTGACTGATTTTTCTTTACTGTTTCTTGCAGAATTTTAGCTGAAAACCTTCTTCAGAACTGGCATTGGTGATATGGATGCTGTGGACAATGTTCTTCTGACATTTACATCAGGGAGCTCATACGCTTTTGACGCATAAATCAGACAACTCAGAACTCTTCGTGAGATAGAAGGGTCTTCCTTAGATGGTAGGAAGAGCCTTTATACACGAGAGTTGGATGGTGGAGTTAACTCTACTACCAAGAGATTGGGTAGTAGAGTTCCTTTGACGGCAGAACTAGGAATTGTATCCCAAGGTTGGATACATTCCTGTCTCCTCTGAAAGGTCGCTCCTAATCCACCAGTTGTATTGGCAGCAACACGTCGTCGGGCTGCATTACTCTGTGGTTCTCCTCTCGTCTGAGAGAGAAGACCAGAGTTTGATTCCTGCTGATCTGGTCGTGACTGAGACCCAGGAATTGCCACAAACAACGAGATTGCCAGAGAAGATCCAAGAAGAAATAGATCTCAGTTGTACATAGAATGAAAATCCAAGATTTGTAATAGATTTCCATTATGATTTGTAGGAAAGTCTAAGAAAATGTAATAGACTTTTTGTGGTGAAATGGGAATGAAAATGACAATTCTTCTATGCTCAATGATTTGTATTTGTGGATGAATTGTGGACATGATAGATAATAAAATCATCTTTTCTGTTTTTTTAGAGTATATGATATTATCAGAGGTATTATGGACATGATAATATATAGGAACTCGAAAGAAAATAGATTGATTTCTATGCAGAGGTCAAAACATGACAAATGAGTAAACAGATTCAGAATTAATTCAGAGATTATGAAAACATGATAAATAACGAATCCCCACTTAATGAACTGATAGAAAATTATGAACGGATAAACCGTTAAGAAATGATGAATAGATGAACTGTCGAATGAATGTAATAAATGAACGGACGAACCGTCAAGTATTAATGAACATGTGAAACGTCGGATGAATGTGAGAAATGAATGGATGAACTGAGTATCGGGAAAGAATACGTCCCTTCGATCCTTGTAACCATATGCCTATAAATAGAGCATATATTTGAATAAAAGGATCGCATTTTATTCACAATATCTTTTGAAGAGAACATAAAGAAGGCTGAAGTCGCCCTTGAAGCTACTGAAGGTGTTAAAGAACATCCACCTCCGCAGAAGAAGGAAATGGGCGAAAGCTCGTCTACTCCCAAGCCGCCAAAAGATATCCTGGACTTCCTGGTCGAACCAGGAGAAACCGAAGAAGAAGAAGCAATGAGGCTGGCTGCCTGTCAATTCTTGGTGCGGTCAGGAAAAGATGTATTCAATTCTTTTGCTGATTATGTATGTGGTCCTCGTCCCAAATATGAAAGGGATCATAGTGATCTTCCATGATGATGTACTTTTTTTTTCTTCTTGAGGGATTTGTCTCAAATAAACTCCGTTTTAAGGAAACTTTGTTTACGATATATCCTTTCCACTTTTATATTTTTGCCTTTATTCATTGATCTTTTGACTCAGAAATCAGAAAGACTAAATATCATTTTCATAAATATGATATTGAGATAGAAAATTCAGAGGTAATGTGGACATGATTTTCTGGATATCAAATTTGTTGAGAAAACGATACAAAGTCGAATACCTATCTCCACTGGGGATAATAGATATCAGAATGATTCTTCGGAAAGAACAATGAAACAGCTGGAGAGTGATGGGAGGACAATTTTGATAGAAATATTAGACGTAGTACTTCTTCAAGAATTTGCCGTTGATGGGCATCATAGTGGCTTTACCATCTAGAGTAGTGAGTTGATAAGCCCCATTAGAAAAGATCTTATTGACAATGAATGGACCTTCCCATTTTGCATCAAACTTGCCCTTACTCATGTGTGTCATAGTCATCGGGCGTCTGACAGTAAACACAAGTTCTCCTTTCTGAAATGTTCGAATTCTGACTTTCTTGTTAAAAGCCCTTGAAATTCTAGCTTGATAGAATTCAATATTCTGTTGAGCAGATAACCGTTTTTCATCCAGAGCCTCCAATTCTTGAAGTCGAAGACGATCATTATTTTCGGCAGTGAGTTCATTAGCGATTGCTATCCTTAAAGAAGGAATTTGAATCTCTAATGGGAGAACAGCCTCAGATCCATACACCAGAGAGAAAGGTGTACACTTAGTAGCATTACGGACTGTAGTGCGATAAGCCCACAAGCATTCCCCGAGCTTGTCACTCTAATTACGTTTGTTAGTGGAGACAAACTTCTTTTGGAGTTTGATAATAGTCTTGTTGAAAGCTTCTGCCAATCCGTTAGCTGCTGGATTATATGCGGTAGAAGCAATATTATTGATCCGGTGATCGTCACAGAATCGAGTAAATTTCTGGCTGACGAACTGTGGTCCGTTATCATGAACAATGCGTCGAGGAACACCAAATCTGTAGATGACATGGTGCTTAATAAAGCTGATGACATTAGACGTCTTAACTTCAGATAAAGGCATAGCTTCGGCCCATTTGGAGAAGTAATCGGTTATTGCGAGAATGAACCGATGACCTTTAGATGATGGAGGATTGATCGGGCCGACAATGTCCATGCCCCAAGCTTCGAAGGGCCATGATGCTACCGTTGGATGTAGAAATTCCGAAGGTTGATGTATAAAATCCGTATGGATTTGGCAAGCTTTGCATTTCCTTGCATATTCAATGGCATCTGATACCATAGTTGGCCAATAATAACCCATCCGTCGAATACGGTCTTGAAGTTTTGGCCCAGGTTGATGCGCTCCACAAATTCCATCATGTGCTTCACGAATAACTTGTTGGGCTTCATCAGATATTGTTTTATATCATCGAATGCTTTCTGACATTCATCATTCCAGACAAAAGAGACACCTTTCTTCATAAGTTTGTTGAATGGTCTGCAGCATCCTGATAAATTAGAGATAAATCTCCTGATATAAGCAATTCTTCCTTGAAATCCTCGTAGCTCTTTTAAGGTGCGTGGAGGACGCATCTCTTGGATGGCTTTGATCTTCTCGGGATCCACGTGTATACCTTTAGAGGTAATGACGAAGCCGAGAAATTTACCACTAGAGACGCCTAAGAAGGACTTAGTAGGGTTCATCTTTAATTGATGCTTACGCATTAGATCAAATATAGTCTTCAAATCTTGGATATGATCCTCCTTTTGTCGACTTTTGACTGCAATATCATCAACATAGCATTCGACTGTTTTCCGCAAATGTTCACGGAATATAGTACTCATAGCTCGTTGATAAGTTGCTCCTGCATTCTTGAGACCGAATGGCATAACTGTATAACAGTATGTACCAATCGGCGTTCTGAAAGAAGTGTGCTTCTCGTCTTCTGGGAACATTTTGATCTGATTATACCCAGAATACCCGTCCATGAATGACATTCGTTCAAATCCACAGGTATTATCAACCATGACATCAGTGATTGGTAGAGGGAATTCGTCTTTAGGACATGCCGCATTGAGATCGCGAAAGTCTATGCATACTCTGATCTTGCCAGTCTTTTTAAGAACAGGAACAATATTAGCCACCCAATCGGGATGTTGTTCCTCTCTAATAAACCCAGATGTAATGAGTTTATTGACTTCAGCTTCAATTGCATCCATGATGTCCGAACGAAATCGTCGCTGTTGTTGTTTGACCGGTTTAGCATTCGGCAAGATGTTGAGCTTGTGAGTTGCAATTTGAGGATCAAGCCCTGGCATATCTTCATAACTCCAAGCAAAGATATCGATGTAATCACGAATGAGTTTGATCATATCTTTCTTATCAGTTTCTGAAAGACTTTCACTGATGAATATTGGTTTGGGAGACCCCTCTTCACCAACATCTATTTGAACAAGTTTATCTTCAGTCGGAGGTTCTTTTTGTTCGAAACGGAACTCCCATTGATTATCTAATCTTTGGGCCCACTGTTCTGATTCAGGTGAGATTTCAAACTCTTCTTCGTCTTCATCACTTTCTTCAGAATGGTCAATGGAAACCATATTGGAAGACAGAAGGTTGCAGTAGAAGTCACCGATACTCGTATCGGAATCCCAAGAAGTGGTACTAGAAGAATCAGATCTCTTATCTTCGTCAGACTCAAGATCTTCATGGATAATGTTGATGAAAGGAGTAGGAGCAGTATAGCCCAATCCGTATTTCGTCCTTCCATATTTCAAAGAAGGAATCCGGACAGGCATTTTTCTTCCTTTTCCATTATTAAGGCCAGTCCTGAAGTCATAGCCCATATTTTTGATGATGTCTCTAGATTGCTGACTATAACGACGTAGTTGTAATCTTCCAGTATCATCATTTTTGTCATCATCTTCAAGATCAGAAGGATTTTGAGGCCCTTTGTAGAAGAATATTGGAATGTCTCCTAGCTTTCTGCTAGGAACTAGAAAGTATGAAGATTGTACAGGTTCTAGAGATACATCTGTATGAATAGTCTGTACAACTCCTATGGTTATTGTGTTCAAGTCATCTAACAGATGTAAATAACTATGAACATAATTACACACATCAACGTACTGCAAAGGTGGAGACTTTTCATTAAATATAAAAGCAGCAATATTTACATTGGGAGAAGGCTGAGCCTTAGAGATTTTAGCCAAGTCAATGACTAAAGGAGAAGAAGAAGAAGGTTTGTTTCGATTAAGATCGATAACAAATGGCTAAGAAGAGGTGAGCTCCCTTGAAGTTTGAGTAGGAAGAGTAGTCCGCCCTCCAACTGGAATTAGCAGAGTATCTTGTGAAGGTACAAGAACTGTAGTACGCCCACTGACAGGAATGATCAGTGTATTCTGAGTAGATGACTGAGGTAACGGAGAGATCCGTCCACTCACTGGAATGATGAAAGAATCTTCTCCAGAGGGTTTAGGAGATTGTTGCTGAGTAGTTCGACATTTAACAGGGATTATTAAAGTCTCACTTTGTGCATCTTCTTTCTCCATAGCTTGTATGATCCTTGTATATTCTTCTTTATACATTCGGGAATCATTAAAATAAGCTTCAATCCCATGGAAGGGATTTATATCAGCAACTTCTTTTTGTACTCTTCCATTGCTATCAATGTACTTAAAACATTGATGAAGAGTAGAGGGCACCACATTATTTTCATGAAGAAAGGGCCTCCCCAGAAGAAGATTATAGGATCCCGCGATCTCGATCACATAGAAAGTGACTTTAGATCTGAAATCATCTATCTGAAGCTTCAGATGAATCTTTCCCAAAGGATCACTTCGGCTTTGATTGAATCCCAAGATAGTAGTAACCGTCTTGGAGAGTTTGTGAAGAGGGATTTTTAGTTCATCCAACAAACTCTTTGGCATTATGCTTATAGCAGACCCTGGGTCAATGAGAATACGATCTATCTTCATCGTATCAATATAACCAGTGTAGTAGAGAGGTCGATCATGTCGATTATCCTCCAGTAATATGTCGTCTTGTGTAAAGGTAATATTTGGGATAATCTCCAGTACACTGTTGCAATGTAAACAAGTGGCAGGTTCCGCATCCGGCTTCTTCAATTATGCAAGACAAGAGTCAGCTTGTAGAAGTGCTTCACTTAACGTCTTCCGAGTCTCTTTGGAAAGACGTAGAAGTTCAAAAAGGGACATTCTAGCGGGAGTATTAGCAAGCTGAGCCAAAATGTCGAAGTTGTAAGGCTTCTGAAGTCCAAGAGGAGAAGACTTCTTGATTGGCTTATCAAACCGAGCCTGTTGTTTGCCTTTCTCCAAAGCCGTAGGCTTGGGAGGAACAGGTTCAGTAGATGGTTCTTCCTCGGGAGGAACATTAGGAGCATCTTTAGCATCTGAAGGGATATCAGTAGGATCTTCAGGATTTTTAGAATAATCCTTTAGGTAAGGTTTCCCCGTTCGAGTAGCACTAACAAGTGCTTCTTCTTTATCTTTTGGCTCTGTGTCAGAAGTAGACCCAAGAGAAGTCATATGACATGACTTGATCTTTCCAGCCTTCTTGGATTTTTGAGAAGAAATCTTTTGAGGAGAAGGCGATTCAAAATCTGCCACTAGATCAAGATGGATCCACATGATTTCTCCTGTTTCCAAAGTGATTGGCACTAATCCTTCAAACTGTGGAGGAGGAAGATTCATTATGTCAAGAGTTGCCTTGGGAATAGGAATAATCCCACTTTCAAGGAGTTGAGGAGGGAATTTTCCAAATTGCATAAAGACGACGTTGGAGGTGACGGTCTTCTCTTTTGGAGTAAGAGAGATAGCTCCAGATTTAATCATTTTTTGGATCTCTCCTTTCAATACATAACATGTACGAATTGTATGACCCAGCATTCTGTGATATGGACAGTATTTAGGATGATCTGTTTTACCAGCTTCATCAGGTTTCTTGATCTCTGGTAATTGTATTTTATTATCTTTCAGCAGACATTCAAAGATACCAAGGACATCATCGTCATCAAAAGAATATTCTTCTCTGGGGCGAGGTGTTCTTGATTGTTGAGTTGTAGAGGCAGGAGTTTGAACATTCGATGCATCTTTGCTCTGAAGATTAACTTCTAGAGTTTATTTTCCTTTGCGAGCATTATTTTTATTGTTAGCCCCTTGTCCTGTTTCTTTAAGAGTCATGTGCACTCCTAAACCTTTGAAGGTTTCAGCACTGATTTCTGCAGCTTTAGCACTGACTATGAAGGAAGGCCAATCTTGAAATTGAGTGGACCCTGTCCACATACTGATGATTGGCAACAAGTTTGATTTGCACGTATCAATGGTGACAGCATCAGGAGTTCCAAGAGGCATCTTCAGAGCTTCTCTTCGAAACCGTTCAATGTATTCCTCTGTAGATTCATTATTTTTCTGCTTGATTCTAATAAGAGCAGACATAGTCATGTCATTAAGCCCTTCATAGAACCTTTCAAGAAACATCTGTTTGAAACCAGCAAATGAGGTAATACTCCCATCTGGGAGACTTCTATACCATTCATAAGCCGTTCCCTTGAGACATCCAATAAATACCCGAGTAAGGAGGGCATCACTTGGTTGTAATTGATCAGTCATTACTTCAAAGTGATTGATAAACTGACTTGGAGAAGTGGTTCCATCATAGAATGAGATAGTAGGAGGCTTGTATTTAGGAGGATATGATACTTGCTTCCATTCTATCGGATAAGGCTGCTTGATGCCTAACCTTTGTAAACCATCCTTTTGTTTGAATGCCTCGAATTGAGTTTTGAGATTTTTCAATTCTTCAGAGACAACTCCCGAAGATTGTGGAGTTGTGGCTTGTAGAGAATAGTTAGGAGGAGGAACAGCATTGTAAGCACTACCCCCAGCTCCAGAGAGACTAGGATTTGGTTGAGCAGGTCCAGGAGTATTGGATTGTACTGCTGGAGGAACTTGTACTGGACTTATATCAGTATCAACTGGTATGGCATCTGATACAGTCTGTCGATTTTACAACTGAGCTGTCATGAGTTCATACATTGACTTCATTGTGTCAGTCATAGATTTTATTTGCTGTTCCAAAGAAGCAATTCTTTGATCTTGAGGAGTCAGGGAAGAAGAGGGTTCATCAGTATTCCCATCAACCATGTAAGTCGTGACTGTATGAGGGATTATTGATGAACTAGTAGATGTTGTATGCTCTGAATCATTGCTTCGTGTATCAAAGTCAACTATAGGAGAATTACCCCCAGTAGGAAGAGGTGGGAAGTTAGATTCTCCAAGAAATTCAGAATCAATTTCAGGGATCAAATTTCTTTGACTAGAAGCCAGGACTCTTGCTCTGGTGTTTTTATATACTCCATCTGGACTATCAACTCTACTTCCGGTGTCCCGAGAAGTCATGTTGACAGAGGCAAACAAAGGCTCATCTTCATCAGGCATAGGTTTATACTGAATCCTATTAAAGACAGACTGTCGTTTATTTTGACATCTGCATTGCATTGTGACTCTTGGCTGGAAGTCACATTCAGTATGATCACCATGGTCTTGAACTGTTGATTCACATCTGCACTGAATTATGACTCTTGGATAGAAGTCACATTCAGCATGTTCCTTTGATATAGAATTACTCCTTCTCTTCTGTTGAAGATATTCCCGTAAATCTATTTGTGAAGATTGAGGAATATACTTCCTGTTCTTGGGTCTTGATGGCTCTTGATTATACAAAGAGTGATTAATGTGAGCCACATAATTTCTTGCATACTCTGCATCTGGATCTTTTATCTTCATATCCAATTGGTATGGTTTCTTAACACCAGAAGTGCTGAGTTTTGTTCTTAAATCAGTGGAAGGTAACATATTAATTTTGGAAACATGGAGTTTTCCTTCCATTGATCTGGATATTTGCAGAGAAGAAAGAGTTAAACCACTCCCTTGATTAGGAGTTGGTAACAGACCCTCTTTAATGGACAGATTCTGTGCCCAATTTGAAGAAATCAAAGAAGAAGACATTAAGGAATGTTTCTTCTTAGACTCATTCAGATGTTGAGACATAGAATGTCCAGAAGGAAGAGTAGTCAAAAGACCATCTCCTTTCCTTTGACTAACAAAAGTATCAGTCAAAGCTGTTCCTAGAGTAAAAACTACAGGAGCAGAAGAAACAACTAAAGAGTTATTCCTTTTCGAAGGGACTTTGTGTGGAAGACCACCCCCAGTTCTAGTAGAACTCGGTGAAGAAGAAGAGATAACTAAGGAGTTATTCTTCTCTGATGAAATACACGCTGAAAAAGACTTGGTTAAAGAACCAGAGCTGTTAGCGTGACTTTTGATTTTAGAATTACACGCTGAAACAGATTTGGCTAAGGAGCCAATACTGTCAGCGTGACTTTTGAATGTGGGGTTGCACACTGGAATAGATTTGGCTAAGGAGCCAGTACTATCAGCGTGACTTTTAGAGTTGAATTTGCACACTGGAACAGATTTGGCTAAAGAGCCAGTACTGTCAGCGTGACTTTTAGAATTGAATTTGCACACTGGAACAGATTCGGCTAAAGAGCCAGTACTGTCAGCATGACTTTTAGAATTGAATTTGCACGCTGGAACAGATTCGGCTAAGGAGCCAGTACTGTCAACGTGACTTTTAGTTACTGTCAACTTCGAGCGCACAAGAGTGTGCGTGCTTGCAATGGAGTTCTTGCCAGTGTTAGGAGTAGACACTGTGGCAGAGACTTCACCATTGACTGCCAACTGATTCTTAGGGACATAGACAGAGTGTCCCTTCGACTTGGCAGTGATAATGGAGGCTGGAATGGGCTTGCCACCCTTAGCCCGCTGCATTTCTTCATAGGCGAGTTGATCGAATTTGATCGTCATCACCTTCTTCGTCGAGCCGATAGACGAAGTATCGCATTGAGTTGTTACCATCTCAGAAGAGGAGATGGTTTTCCCCAGCAGAGTCGCCAATTTATTTTTCATAAATAAATTCACTTTATTTATTTTGTATCTAAGAAAATTACAACTGTAGGAATCCGATCTAGAAGACGATCGCTTTATCCTTTGGACTATGCGAAGAAGAAAAGCTCTCAAAATTTTGATAGTAGATATCAATGTATCTGTCCAATGAATAAAAAAAAGAACTCTATTTATAGAGTCAAAACAGTAACTGAAAAGATAACTACCTCACCACTAGTGTATTTGAAAAGTCACGCAGACTTTAAATACACGCAGGGTTAGTGAGTAGTTACTGGACGTGGCCCGTAACTGTTGGACACATGGCATTAGTGCATGGGTCGTGTGCAAGTTACTGGGCACGCGAGAGAGAGATCGGTGGCATGGCTGCCACGTACTCCAGTTGAAATGAAATCCACGCTGTCTTGCTGAAGGCAAAAAATCTACGCAGTTTCGTTGACGCAGACTCGTTGAAGGCGAAATCCACGCAAGCTTTGAAGAAGAATACTTCAGAATTTACGCATGCTTTGAGAAGAATAACTCAAAAATCCACGCAAACTTGAGGAAAGAGAAGGTTCAGAATCCACGCAAACCGCCAGCTGTCTTGATTTGGCACGCTTCGTCTGACACAAAATCTCTGACATTGATTATATTTATCAGCCGCATTAAATGAAGATAAGACCCAAAGTCACGCCAACTTGGTGAAGAGTGAGTCTTGCTAAGGAAGATTTCGAAAATCACGCAAAAGACGGCGATGATCTCTCGAATTCTGTGCATACGTGGCATACGAGGAGACGTTTCTCGACTGCTGTGTTGTCAGTCATTATGATTCTGACGTATGGCTGAGCTGTCTCTGCGTGACTTCTAAAGGAGATGGTCAGGCAGAACTTAGCGTATCTTTTGTGCTGCTTCTTGGATCACTCTGTGTGACTTGTTCTGATCAACTCAGCGTGACTTTCATGTTTGAGGCCTACAGTTACGTCTACCATGCCACGCAAGATTGCTTCCAACTAAAGCGATACATCTAGCATCTTATCGATTTTAAGGCCCTGGCCATTAATTTCGAAGAGGTGACTGTGGCAGCCAACATGGTGTCAGTATAATTCGGCAGCTTCCCTCCGACAAAGACTCAAGACGGAGTAGTACCCATCCCCAGAGCAAAGCTGGAGGTCGCTAACCTTCCACCTCCCCGAGACCAGGCTGCTGTTCTAGTGCCCCTTACCACATCACGAGGGAAGGTCATGTGGGTCCATCCGGACTTGGTACCTGAAGTGACTCAGTCCGTACCACCCTCCACCCGCAAGAAGAAGAGTGGGAAAGTCAAATCATGCCGTACAATCTCGGCAGAGGTCGAGGAAGCTACGGCTGTTGTTACTTGATCCGGCACACAAACCCAACCTCCATCGGGTAATTCGGCTGAAGATCATCAGCCGACAGCTGCTGATGCTCCAGGACCTTCTCAGCCTTCGACGACCGACAAGCCTAGGCCGAAGGAGACTCGCTTTGACAAACCGCTTTAATTTAGTACCGATTTAAAATTTCGTATTGTACGTCGCGCACGAAATTATTTTTCTGCTCGTCGAGTGCGAATATGTGCGAGCGTACATATTTTTGAAAAATATTATTTTTTGTATTTTTAATGTAGACAAAAAAATTATTCTAGCTATTATTTTCAAGTTATGACTTTTATGAAAAGCCTTTCATTTATATAGTTATAATAATAAATTTTTCCTATAAAATGGTAAATTAGAAAAGTATATCTATGTAAATATTAATTGTACAAAAATAGATTTTCGTAATTATTTATTTGTTTATTTTAAATAATGTAATTTTCGAAATTAATTATTATAGTATTTTTGAAAAGCATATTTTGAATATTTGTGACGATTTAAATTTTTATTTGATTCCATGGATACATTTAAATAGTAAACTAATATCTATATTTAGAATTGATTTGATTTTAAACAAAGAGAATTTAATTTGATTTAAATTAAATATGGATTTGGATTTGATTGCTTTTAATTTAAATTAGGAATTATCTATTATTGGGTTTAATTTACACCTACTCCTTATCTAATTGGGAATTCCCACATCCTATAAATAGGCAGGTACTCCTCCAATTTTTATCATCCACCAAATTCTTCCACAAAATTTCCACAAAGTGAGTGCATTGTGCCCATGACCGTGTCCGTGTCCCATCCACTATGTGTTTTATTGTACAAATACAATACTCCACCCCGGGTCCGACAGATCCGAACCTCCGTCCCCGTCGTGTCGGACACACCCGACACGACTCATCCAAACTCAAAAGCCTAATTTTGATCCCTAATTCTCTAACCCTAGCCATTCCCCGGCCATCCACAGCCCGATCCCGACTTCGTCCAACCACCCTCACCATCGAACCGACAACACCACTCCCGCTGTCACCAGAACCGCACCTCCTGTCACAAAATCCCCGGTCGCCCCGTCGACCTGCCACCACCAACGCCAAACCCGTCACCATACACCCCAACTTCCCGACCAAGCCCAGCCAAACACCGGCCAACCACCACAACCACAGCCAGTCTCCACCAAGCCCCCACTTCGACCAAAACCTAACCCCTGCCATCGTCACCACCGCCATCCCGGCCAAAGCCGGCCGGCCGCCACCCAAGTTCACCACCAAACACCAGAGAAAGAAAATAAAATTAAACCCTAACCCTAGTCTGACCTTGCCGGAGCTACGCCGCCGCGCTCCCAGCGTCCGTCGTGTCCGGCCTCGCCGAGCCCTGTCGCGTTCCCTAGACCGTCGGAGCGGAGAGCCCCGACGACCGCCTCCACTGACCCCGCCGTTCGATCTCCTCCCCGGGGCCGCCCACTGAGAACCCCCACGCGCTGTGGCCAGTGCCGCCGACCTCCGACCTCCGACCCGTGTCCGCCCAGTCTCCCACCTGGAGCCGTCGCCTTTCCTCTTCCTCCGACTTCCCCCAACCCTGTCGTCGACTCCAGCTTGGCAGCGCCGAGCGCCACCGTGGTCGGGAACCCCTCGCCTCCCGAGCTCTCCGCCTCGCTCGCCCATCACCGATCATCCTCCTTCCCGCTCCGCCGCGCGTGCCCTAACCGCCCTCCACTCCTGCCGGAAAAACCCCGTCGCCGGCGTCTCCCGACCGACCCTCTCGAAACCCGGCCGCCCGCCGCTCTCGCCGTTCCCCCATCATCCCCTCTCTCTTCTCTTTCTTTTTCGAAGCAGCACTGAGAGAACAGCTGTGCTGTTCTATTCTTTTTTTTCATTTATTTATTCTGTAATGTTTGTTTTATTTTTATTTTCTTTTGAATTATAATTATATATATTTTTATATACATGTGTTAACTACTAGTATTAGCATCTTTATTATTATTATTATTAGTTATTTCTTTTTTATTATTAGTTATTAGTTATTTTTTTAGTAGTGTTTTTGTTATTTTAATTATTTTAATTGTTTCTGTTGCTGTTTGAATTTGGTGTTTTGTATGTGTATCTATTATTATTATTATCATTATTATTATTATTATTACTATTATTATTATTATTATTACTCCTAGTATCTTGTAAGTATATATATTCATCATTATTATTTTAGTATTCTTCTAAAATATTTTTTTTCTAATGGAATAATTATCATCAAATATCGTATCTTGACAAACTTATAATTTCTAGCCTAAAAATATTTTGGAGTAATAAAAAAATGTAGTTTCCAAATTTGTTTTCGCATATTTACGCAAAATTTATTTTTAGTTTTTCTTTTTCGATTCTCAAGTATATTATTTCCTAAAATAGTATTTTGTCAAACTTAGAGTTTTTGTCGAAAACGGTTTTCTTGACTTTAAGTATTTTTGTATTTTTCCTATAAATATTTTGACCTATGAGAACTAGTTATTAAGTATTATAAATAATTTCCTAAAATCATATATATTATATATATTCAAATTCCTTCGATTACCTCCCTCTTCCGCAATTAGTCCTATTCACAATCCCTTGCCAATTCAAGCCTCCCTTATATCCACCCTAACCAATTTGACCCTTCTGGACCCAATGAAACTGTCCGTGCCACCATCCGAGGTCACCATGTATAGTTGTTGCACCGAAGTTGCAGATCGTGCCACCTTGATCATCACAGTACACCAGGCGCCCTACCAGGCAAGACACCTTGCCATTCGCTGTTTAATTATTTTAGCTCATATTTTATGCATTATTTATTTTTTTTATGCAAAATAAACTGTGATACATGGCATAACTATTAGAACTTACTGTTCATTCATATTTCCTGTTGTGTATTATTTTCTTACAAATTAAACCTAGATTTAAGGGACCACCTTGTGTGTTGCATTCATTGGCCTTGACACGTTGTAACACGAAGTTGTGCGTCGCATGTAGGATACAAAAGTGCGTGATTGGCTGGCCACCAGTACGTACAAGCCGTGCGATAGGAATAACCGCTAATAGAAGTTGCATGCTAGTTTGACTTAGCGGTTATAGTGGTTTGTGTTGTGGATACAACACAGTAGGCATTGGGCGGGGAGGACAATTCCTTAGCGTATGGGCTTCGATGCACTTCCCTTGTGACCCAGACTCTCCGCTGGAGATACGGGGTTGATGACCCATGATTACTGATGGGGTCTCTGGTGCCCAAGGGGGACTACGTCGATCCTATTCAACCAGGGCCCATGAGTAGGAATGATTGTTCTTAACTATATTTTACTTAGAACGGTAGGCTACCCTATCCGTTAGGTACGAGTACTTTTGGTTTGGGTACTTGTATCTGACCGTGGCTTGGAACAATAACTTGTCGCGGACTAGTTCGTCACATCTTGTCCTTGTTTGGTTGTAGGTGTGACTTACTACTCCGATGAGAAGGTATTGAACCTTGTTGGGGTCCGGATACCATATTGGATTCATAGCATGGAAAGATATGTTACCGTGAATTAGTTTACCATCTCCTGTCCTTGTTTGGTTGGGGGATGGTACGCTCGTTCAGTAGGTGCGTATTGGACCATGTTATAAATTCGATTGACTTATTTATTTGAGCAATATTTATTCAGTTTATATGGCATGATATTATGTGTCTTGTTACGTCCCTCTAAGGACCTGGTTATCTCCCCAGGTGTGTGCTATTGTCTTTCGCAGGTGCTTTAGCTCTAGCCGTGTTCATTGCTATTTCTCGAGGATGATTGCACTTGGATCGTCTTCGCTTCGCTCGCAACTCATTTCATTTTCTATGTAGTTTTCCTTATTTTGTTGGTAGTGGATTTGTCTCCGCCCAACATATTGTATTAAGACAAATTCATAGTTGATTATATAATATCTTTTATTCTTGTGGATGAGATTAGTTATGGTTCTACTGCATTTTACCGCTTATGTATTTATACGAGGCTTCTATATATTGGAGTATACTTCGTATAAATATAGCTGGCATGTTTACATTCCTAGTCCTACGTATTTTGGGACTGGGGCGTTATAGAGAGGCCCTACAACTTTGACATCTTGGCACAATTGGCCAACACACCGGCCAAATTATCGCTATACTAGCCCCTGAGGCTCTCCAAAGATGTTCGCATCGCACTGAGCGAGGCACTCCAGAATGCCGATGCATATCTGGCTCAGTCCAATCTCATTGGGGAGAGCTCATCTGCAGATCTCCAGGACAGTGCTTGTACCGGCGCAATGCCCAATATCGTGTTCACTCCGCAGGACATGCTTATCAAGACCAACCTGCACGATCGCCCTCTGTATTATACTGGATATATTAGCGACAATAAGGTGGATCAGATGCATATTGATCCCGGTTCTTCCATAAGCATCATCCCGAAGAGCCTGCTACACCACCTGCGCATCCCAATGCATCGCCTGACACCGACAAGCACTGCCATTAGCGGTTTCAATTCAGGCAGAAGCTATCCGATCGGAAAGATTCGTCTGAAATACCACATCGGCGATCTTCAATCAGAAGTGACCTGTTATGTCATAAATACGGACACTTCCTACAATATCCTCCTGGGGCATCCTTGGATACATGATTATATGATCGTGTCTTCCACACTGCACGAGTGCTTCAAGTACGTCGACAAGCACGGCTTCGTGAGGACAAAATTTGCTGACATCGATCCCTTTAAAGAGGTCGGATCCTACTACTCAGACTCATGCTTGTACGAGAAGTCGAAAAAGAACCTTGTCGAAGGAGATACTCAAGCTCAAACTGAGGCGGTAACTGGATCGGAAGAACCTCTGACAATCCACCTCCAAGCCCGTAAACCTGGCAGAACTGCACCACTTACAGCCACTCTGCGTAAGGATACAATCAGCCTCTCTGCACAGGAAGGGCAGTTGATAATCCGACTGCCAAGGTCTGGCCAAGCACCAAGACCTACGACAGAGCCACTGACAATCAGACTGCCTAAAGCTAGCCAGCAACAAACAAAGGAGCTCAATCCCTCTGCCTAGCCAATGACGATTCGTCTTCCCAGAATGAATCGACAGCCGAGCGCTAAGCCGGGGACTGCAAGCCAGCCAACAACTCTCCGTATAGCATCAAGCACCAAACTGGGGGTCGCTAGTACACTAACGACTCTACGTTCTGCTCCACCAGTGGAGCCCCTGATGATCAAGCTGCCCAAGTCATCCTCCCAGTCTTCATTTATACGGGGGTAGCCGAAGAAGAGTCAGAGCTGGCCAAGTATGTGGCTGCTCACACTGATGTTCCATCCGTAGATGATGTAATTCTACTGGAAAAGATACCTTACTTCATCAATAAAAGGCTATCTTCGAACTACCTCGAGCTTAATAAGCTTTGTACAATGTATGCCATGGAACACGGTATAGGCACCCACCTACACACACAGGTGATAAATGTCTACACCGTAAACCAACTTACTCCAGTGGAAGATGCTTACCGCATAGTCGAGGGAGAGGATCATCCAATCATCTTCGGCCGGAAGAATGATCCACAACCCTTCAGGATAGAAGAAGTTGATCTCGAACCCAACACCGAGAGACTGCCCCTTTATCTGTATAGTTTTCGATCCAAGTACCTCATGCAAAAACAGGGGTATGATCTGGAAACTACGTCAGGTTTGAACTACGGCACTGGACGGCGATTACCCTTATAATTGTCAGTCACGGCTGGAAAACCACGGGATTACTATAACAAGACCAGATGTGGGCTAGGGTACGTTACACCTGCAACGACCCCTGAGAGCTCAGATGAGGAGTGCGAATGGCACTCTCATTCGTCTGGGTCACCCACTTCTGATTCAGATGTCAGCATTGGAGACATGCTCAGGCAAGTCTGGTCCGTCAATATGGCATTTGCCGACGCCTACGAAGAAGATAAAGACATTCCTGAACTTCTTGAGTTAGAACCGTGGGCACAACAGCTAGATGCACAATGGGAGAAGCAGTTCGAACAAAGAGAGCCTCCCACCGAGGATGAGGTTGTGCAAGTTGATCCCGATGATGAGTCCTCTCCAAAGCCCATCTTCGTCAGCAAGAATTTGACAGACGAAGAGCAGGAATCGCTATTGCAACTCGTCAAAGAATATATTGACGTATTTGCCTGGAGCGACGAAGACATGCCAGGACTGAATCCCGAGGCTGTACTTCACAAACTTAATATTCGTCCGGACGCAAAATTGTTCAAGCAAAAACAATGACTTTTCCGTCCAAACATCATGAACTCTATCGAAGCGGAGGTCAACAAACTGATAGCCAACAACTTCATCCGGGAGGAGCAACATCCAGACTGGGTCACCAACATAGTACCAGTCCTTAAGAAGAATGGAAAGATTCAAATTTGCGTC
>JANAVB010015926.1:0-26486 GCA_029216955.1 Iris pallida
TATATTATATATATATTAAAATCCCATCTTTTATAATCCATACATACCTTTTTTTAAAACAACTGAATGGGCTTGGGCTGGCACAAGGGCACAGACCCGGCCCATTGCCAGCCTTTACCCCTACCCCAAACCTACTCTCATTCGAAGAAAGAGGTTACTGACCAAAACAAGAAACGAAGAAGGGAGAGAGGAGCAGAGATGAAGGCGGCTCACCCAGGGGCTTCGTCGACGGACGCCGGGCTGGACGCGGCCAGGCGTGCCCATCCGGCGGACATCGGATGGATCGTGACGGCACAGCGACGGCTGAGATCATCGGGGAGGATGCGGCTCGGATCTGCATCGAGCTCGGCCGGAGAAGCGGCATATGATGTCGGAGGAGGATCGCCAAGGCAGTACACCAGGGCGTCGAGGTGGCGCAACTTCCAGAGGTGAGTGGCTATGATGGTTTTGTTTGGTGATTATGGTGTTTGGTCGGAGTCGGGTTTTGAGCGGTGGAAAGATAAGGACGGTGGGATAGGCGCATAGGTCGCGCCCACTAAATGATCAAAGTATTTGGCATCAGGAAGGGACGTCTCGATCTCTATGCATTGAGCCAATCACGCACACTTAAGGGCTCGCCCCCACTCACGCTTTGACTCCACAAATGCGCCTAGTCCTTGCACCCTCATGATTACTTCCATTCCCAAGACTGCATGGAAGATCAAAATCTTCTAGAACACCAAATCAAACTCTTCGTTTTTGCACCAAAGACGGCTACGACACAACAGTCGAAGAAGCTACCATTTACTAAGTTAATTCACCTGCCCCGAACATGCAGCTAGGCTTGCCCTTCTCCTCTCGTGCCTTAGCCTTACAGGAGCGGCCTTATCCGTGCCCTACAGTCACTGTATTTAGAAAGATAAGTCCTTGTTCCTGAGATGTCAGATCGCACGCTTTAGCTCCGTGTCTAAAAGACAACTAACTGAAGGGTCATGATTAAAGGCGCTCACGTCTGAGTATGGGTGCCTCTCTATTCACTCATGTCTCACTCAAATAGGCACGTCTTATGCGCCTAAGTCAACGACTGTCAGCCACCTCTGTATTTAGTGAGTGTGGTTCTCTCAAGCCTTCAGTACGACGTTTCGATTCTCCTGTAAGCAACGAACACAGATGTCAAGGTTCATTCCCCTTGGGAACAATGTAAATTGGCGTATATCGCCCTGAGCCTTCCCAAGCGCATGTTTTTCTCCCCCCTCGCCTACATACTATGCGCCACCTAGGACTGTGATTCCTAGGCACGTGTGTGACTTGGGTGAGTACCACGTGTTTAATGGCTAGTTACACCAAGGAATGAGTTTAGAGTATGTCGAAATCCTCCCTAACAGCATATCTACTACGTTGCGAACAGATATGGTCTTTTTCACTAGTGAAGTGTACGCTTGGCTGCAACCGACCCTGTTTGGGGGTGCCACGTAGCAAGAAGAAGCACACGCCTGCCTCTCATAAGCACGTATGTTACCCTTTTCTCTATTATAAATAGGAGGGGTTCTCCTCCATTTGAAGCTCTCGGTGCTCCTCCATTTTGAAGCTCTTATTTACCCCAGGATCCTGAATTCCTCAAGAAGTTCTGAGCATTCCAGAGAGAGCCTTCGACGTTTCCCCTTAGTCAGAGAAACTAAGCCTGGCAGCTGTAATGCCACAATCCCAAAATACTTAGGGTCGAGCACGTAGACATGCCAGCTGCACATATACGAAGAATATATAGTCCTCGTATACGTACATAAGCTGTATATATAAAATAATCACAAACCAGAATAATATAATCTAATCTCATCACAACTCAACACAGAAGATATAAGAGTCCAAACAAATAATATATCAAAGAGATAGCCGGGTGGACATACCCACTCCAAACAGCTATGAAGAATAGTCTCAAATGATCGGAGTCCAACCCCCGCAAAATAGAAATAAAAGAGATATAAAAGATGTCCATTAAATATTTCAATAAATAATAGAACTCAAGGAGATGCCTCGTCATCAATGTATGAAGGATCTAGTGTCGCTCCGTACTCCTGCGGAAAATTGCCTAACCCTGGATAGATAACCAGGTCCTCAGAGGGATGTAACAAGATACAAGAAAATACCATGCCATATAAACTATGATATATAATAGAGAGTAAAAGGGGATGCATGCAATAGGGTTCCTAACCATTCTACTGTGAATATGCTGTTGAGATACAATCCTTCGACGCATGAGCCCTGGCTGTAGATGGGATCGACATAGTTTCTATATAGGGCACCAGGGGCCTATGTCCATAACGTCCGAAGATCGTCAGAGAGCATCATATGCAAGGGGGTATGTCCATAACGCTCTGGGAAAGGTCAGAGGGCACCTGGAGCCTGCGTCTCCGGAGGAAGGCACAAGTAATCAGGGAAGTGCAAAAGAAGCCCATACGTCAGGTATTGTTCTATAAATCCAATGTCTAGTATCATCATCTCCATGATTGATAAGAACCTCTAGAAGTCTTCTAACATGCAATTCTATTGGCAGTTACTCACATCCGTCGCACGCTCCGTACGTATATGTGGCCGGACGACTACACGGGTACGTATCCTACTTGTGACTCATAACTCGTGATGATCATGTGTCAAGGCCGTTTGAGATATACCAATAACTCATCATCAATGGGAGGTCACTAGGCCAAGTCAATACAAGAAAATAAAATAAAAGCAAGTAAAACTACCGATATAGTCGCTTGCACCCAAGGGTGGCTTGGACGCACATGACATAATATTAACAACAGATAAGTAATGATGAATATAAGTAACTAAAAATAAGAATAAGTAAATCATAGAGTAAGATGACAAGGTATCTTGTTTGGTGGTGCAGGAATGGCAACTCCAAACAATCAATCACGTCAGCAAATAAATCTCAAAATCCACGAATGGCTCCGGATGCTGAAACAAACATCAAGAATATTCCCGAGGTAAAAGATATATCTATGAAATGCCTGTCCAAAAATTCTGGAATATAGGCAAAATCATAATTCTGGGTCAAAACGATGTCCGCTGTTAGACCCATTTTGCACCGAAATGCATACTTGTATCTATGGTCTCTAAAGTCGTCAAACTACAAGTCAACGGATCCGATTTGAGGAGATGAACCCAACCGTATGTTCAAAGTTGGATTCCGGTGGGCCGTGCACAATTTTGCCCGTTGGATTGGGTCGCGGGTCTGCCAAATAGACATTCCGGTCGACCTTCTCAGAATCGGACCAAACTTGGCACACAGGACCAAAAATCATTCGATCTTGTTGGCACAAGTTCTGTCTCCAACCGACGACTGTACACGAAGTTATAGCCTAGTTTGTAAAGCATCGATATGGGGGTATCTTGACGGATACGTACTGATTTTGTCGCGCACTCACAACGAAATTGAGTTTTGTCAGTTCTCAAACGTCGACAACATTTATACGCACCTTTTGATGCATAAGGGTTGTGACCACGTCGTCCGATTTGTCGCATGCCGTATCCGTCAAGTTTCAATTTTTTTACAGTTTTCAACTTAGTTTTTCTTGATTTTTACAATCGAATAACTTTGGGAATATATACTAAAATTATGATCTATAAATCAGGTTGTACTCTCATATATGTTGTCTACCGATGTGTCAAATTAGTTTTTGAAAACTGACAGTAGGTCGGCCGCAATCAACCTTCCAAGTTGAGGGGTTGGGCTGTCCTAAGGCTTTGTTTTTAGTGAGATTTTTGATGATCTTTGCTTCAAAATTCTGATAAGTCTACTGAGGTTTATCTAAATCCCTTTGAAGGGATTCGAAATGGGTTTATGTAGGGTCTTAATAGTATTTTTTAGATCGAACATTGATCGAGTAGATGTGAAGAAAACATAGAAGAATTAGGGTACCTGGCCGTGTTATTCAGCGGAACAGAGGCTTCTCTATTTTGCAGTGGGTTACAGAGGTGTTCGGCGATATCCAGGCGGTCGATGGCGATGTTAGTGGGTGCTGAAGGGAGGGGAAGGCTCTGGAGTAGATCTCGATAGTCCAAGGCTTCCTTCGAATAAGTGTTTTTTTTCCTCGCGCACATAGGTTGGGTTTCTGTTTGACGAATCATGATTTTAATTCAACTCCTTATCATTGCCGTATAAGGGATTCCTAGGGAGGATGTTGTTAGGATTTGAGAGATCAAGATAGATTCAAATCCATATTTAAAATGAGATTTATTTAATCAGAAATTTTTCTTTACCAGCCTTCTATAGGCACTCGGGGTTTCACCCGTACTGTTCCTACGGGAACAATATTGAAGGGTGTGTTCCCTTCCATTATTTTTTTTATTTTCTTTAAAGAAAACTTATATGTATATATAATAACTTTATGCCTATATATATATATATATATATATATATATATATATATACACACCAATTAGTATATGTATTTGTACCTTATATACTATAAAAGAAAGTTCTAAAATTTCTAAACTATTGTATATGTAACTTTATATCCATTTGTATATACATATGTACTCTATAAATTATAAAGAAAATCTCTAAGTCCAAACTAAATAAATGCTTATAGCAAAAAATATTTTGTAAGTAAAATGCTAAGTAAATAAAATTTTCATTGCTAGTTTTAAAAAAAAAAGATCATATAATAGTGAACTTAAAACATTTAATAAATATGGAAATACCTTAAATACTAACTAGAATGATAAATTATATTTTTTTAAGAAGGGGGTTTACATCCTACCCAACTTAAAAAATTTCGTCCTCAAAATTAAACTAAAGGTAGGGGTATGCAATGCACTACGGAATTAAAGGAACTAACAATTTAAAGTCGTACCTTAGGTTTTTTTTTTAACAAATGGGGGGTAGTTTATATATAAAAAAAGAGAGCCATCATTTGGCTCCATTTCCTATAAGGCATTATTGGTTCAAGGCTCTACCCAACTTATAAAAGTTAGCTAATAGTGAGAATCATCTTCTGAGAGGAACTAAAAGGTATAGGGGATTTCATGTTAAATGAATCCAGCTTGGATTTAAGCTATATTGGTGGGACAAAATCTCGTAAGATCAATCTATACCATCCCTACTAGGCTATGGTAGCCTAGAACAAGTTTTAACTTGAGAGATTGGGCTAGTTCCGAATCGGATTGGTTAAATAGGTGCCTTAGGTCTGAAAAATATGTCTTCCGTAACTTTTGTGTATAAGTAGCACACGAAGACTGAATTGAGTGGCACACTAGGGACATGTGCATAGTGTGCTTCGAGTAGGTCGTAACCATATATTGGGTTGAAAGAATCGAGTCAAGATTGGGTCTCTAATTTAGGTAAGAAAGTACATCAATATTACGGCAGGGCTTATAGTCAGCCCCCGTTGACCCGAAAGTCGTATCATAAAATAGGGCAAAAGGGGACCTGTTTGAGTGGGATATGATATACCTAGATGAAGGTGGACTTCTCTAGGCCTTGTACATGAAATATGTTGGAAGGTAATAGCAAATAGTGTACTCCGAATATCAAAGACACGGTAGGGAATACCAACTGATCTATATAGAAAGTAGGTGTTTATGAGGTACTAATTTATCGTCCTAATGGGAACCACTTATGCTAATCAATCGGCAATACTAATACATCTAAAATGTATAGGGGCCTTACAATCTGTCCTTCCGTAATTCATCTCCAGTAGTTTAACGAAGACACAGTTCTATGGTTTATTGAAGTTAGAATAATTCAAGTCGGGATATCATACCTTAAATTTTGATTATGGAAGAATACTACACGATGTAATAGGAAATGTGATATGGTAGATATGAATCATGTTTGAAGACCATACTTCGATTTTAAACAGATGTAAATGATTGTATGTATATAGCTTTCATGGCTATAAAGGGTATAATGAACTAATGGGAACATTTTGGGTCTATCTTCCCTCAAATACGAGAATCTATTTTCCAAAATCAGTAAAGGCAAAGAGATAATAAGGATTCAAGGTAGATGGAACCGAATGCGAATACGGGGTCCAAAGACGATTTAATAATTCAAATAGAGTTGTCAAGGCAGTTGCGGATGAGATCCTAAAGACATCTATATCTCAATCCATGTAGGATATTCAAATGAAGAGAGAACCAAATGCACTAAGGTTGATCAGACCATAATACACTAATTCTAACTAGACAATATGTTAGTGGGCGTCCCCAATAAACACATGTCGTGAACAAGCTCGATAAGGATAAGCTTCAAAAAACTAGGCTATAATTGCGACATTAGTTACGATAATCAAAAATATATATAAGCGAGATTTATGATTGAACGAAAACACAAGTAGTTCAAGTTTCTTAAGAATCTAAGCCGTGTTCGGTGTTCTTGCTTATACAGGCGTCCTACTGTCTGATTTTCTCCGGCCTTGGCTAAACTCATGATGCATGGATTTTGTGTCAAAATCATGATAACAGGAAACGTGGCAACTAAAAGTATACCTGCTATGACTTTCCCTTCTTTTTTTATATTCTCTACTGCTAGCAAGAAGGCATGTCCGTAATTCTGACCGGGGTCCTAAGCTTTAGTCCTGTCGTACTGTACTGGCTGGGGTGGTATTTGTGGGCTCAGAGCTCCTACTGTTGGTGCCATAAGCCCTGACACCTGTTGTCCTGATCATGGTACTGGAAGTATAGGAGCTGTCGACCCCGGGGTCTATCGAGCATATACTATCGCCTACTGCTATGGACAATCCTTGACCATATATTGGCTGGATCCACACCTCAAGCACCATCCATGACAGATTCGATAGTCTCCCTAGATATGTCCTTTCTTTCCACAGTAATGGCAAACGGGCTTCTGATAGGGTGTGGGCCTCTGCTGGTGTTGTCCTGTGGGCCTCCTGATAGGTCCACCCTGAGTAGCTCTAGCTAGTACAACTGCTGGTGTATAGCATCTCGATGTCTACTGCTGCTCCTTGCGAAGTATCTCCTGAGCACGAGCTTCTTTCATGACAGCTGAATGAGAGACTCGAAACTGTGTAGTCGTATAAGACTTGAGCTCTGGTAAAAGCCCCTGATGGAATCTCTTCGCATTCTCTAACTCTGTCGGGATCAGTCCCGCACTAAATCTACTCAGGTGATTGAACTCTGAGTCGTACTTATCAACTGTCATATTTTCTTGCTTTAGATGAAGGAACTGGTCGTATAGACCGTCTCGAATATGGATGGGAAGAATCTCTCATAGAATAGATCATAGAACTACTTCCAGGTGATCCCAGTACCTAATCGACTCTCTTCTGCCTTCCACCAGTGGTGGGCATTATCCTCTAATAGTTGGTCTACTACTGTCATCCAATCTTGAGCTGGCAACTGGGATGCCTTAAGCAGCTTCTCCATACTAATAAGCTATTGAGATACCTCTCGTAGCTTCTTTATTCCTTTGAAGGGCTTGGGGTTCATGTCTATGAAGTTCTTGATAGATTTTTATAAGGATGCAGAGTCGGTACTGGTGCTGGTGTCGGAGATGGAGGTGGAGGTCTAGCTAATGCTGCCATCATAGTCTATCTCATCAACTCAGTCTGCTGCTACTAAGCCTGCATCATGGAATACATGAACTGGAAAGTAGGGCTCTTATCAGTTGGTGGTGGAGGCATCTGAGGGACTGACTGTAGTGGAAATTGCTGAAGGAATGGTGATGGTGGAGGTAGAGGTACATTCCCTCCCGGTGGCACGGTAGTTGTCTGCCCATCCTGGCTGACTGGGTGCTTCGATCTCTGGGTGCACCATCATCGAAGTCATAGTAGGCTGCAACTGTCCAGGCTAGTACTGTGTCATTGGAGTCATTGGTGGATTCTGTCACTTCGGGGTAGCCTCTTCACC
Source organism: Iris pallida (assembly GCA_029216955.1). Taxonomy (NCBI): domain Eukaryota; kingdom Viridiplantae; phylum Streptophyta; class Magnoliopsida; order Asparagales; family Iridaceae; genus Iris; species Iris pallida. Next base: position 7,855 of record JANAVB010015926.1, read on the forward strand.
AAATGTGAGGGCCAAGGTAGAAGTGCGTCCACTTCTTAGATTCATACTGTTGGCTGTTTGCCATTGATTGTAAAAGTACAGAACAATTATCGGAGGACTGAACTTAGACTCACAATACAAACTCGCTTGTACAAAGAAAGCCTAGGGACGAAAACCTAGGTATAGCAATCAAAGTACAATTGTTTATTTTAGATTCTGGGGGGTGACGATAGAGGCTCGGGAAGGCGACGGCAGCCCTGCCTTACTCCTTGGACGATCGGTATGCTGCCTTGGCTCCTTGTGAAAAGATGGTTGGCGTTGACGAAGAAGTGCTCTTTTGCTCCTCTATTGCTCTTCTGGCTTCTTTCCCTCTCTCTGTGTATTCTCTCTCTGACTCTGTATATTTTTATTCTTTTTTTTGCCGCTCCTTGTGCAAAGAAATGATGCTGGCTATTTATAAGAGTGGGGTATAATCATTAGGGTTTGCTAATGATCATTTGTTTGGAATGTCGACGCTCCTTCAATCTATCGGAACCCTTGGTCCTGATTATAATGAATCTCGGCCATTAATGAGGATAACACCGAATCTTGTGAGCAATTAATGTTAACTGCTTTAAATCTCCTTGATGGATTCTACCAATATCCGATTGCTCGCCACGTGTCCCGTTGGCTTGATGATAAATGATATGCCTTGATCTCAGTAATTATGATGATGATGTCAAAGATATTTGTTGGGATTCGGTTAAATCGTTGATTGATCCGATGCCACGTGTTTTGATTGTGGGTCCTGCCAGAGCCGCATAGGATGGGCAATACTTGAACCGCAGGAAGATACTCTTCGTGAGCCGCATAGGACAATGCTTCGTCGAACCGCAGGGAACGAACTCTCAATGAGCCGCATATGCATAGTCTTTGCGAGCCGCATGAGCTAGCGTTGTATTGAGCCGCAGGGGCTGAGCTCTTAGTGGGCCGCATATGGCTGATTTCTGCTAGTCATATAGGGTGACTTCTCAGTGAGCCGCATGAAGCTGTTCTCTATTTAAGCCGCATGAGATTTGCCACGTAGCAACCTAGGATTTCTGACGGATTGGGTCAGAGATCTTCTTCTTTTTCCGAAGCGTCTGTCATTATGGCAGAGCCATTATGACACTTTATGCCAGAGTCGCCACAGTCGTCAAATCGTGTCAGAACATTAAATGAGGCCACTATTCAAAGGGCCAGCTGTAGGGAAGGATCACAGGGGGACACGTGGCATGGATCGAGCCGCATATTCCTGCTGAACCGCATACACTCTCGAGCCGCATGAGACGGAGAGTCTTCCTTTGAACTGTATAAGACAGCTCCCATATGAGCCGCGTGGGCTTCGTATCCGGAGCCGCATGGACCATTATTCTGATATTTTTTATGCTTCTACAGGACCCCCTTCAAAGTTTTCAATTTGCAAAATTGAAACACTTTGAATAAGAAGCATGGTCCCGTTCATGCCGCATAAGTGTCCCAGCCGCATAGATTCATCTGTCCGCATAGGCTCTTTGCCATGTGTCCTGACTACGTGTGCAAATCTTTATTAAATGCTCTTGATTTATTTTTGAATTAACGCCGTCTTTTGGGGGAGGATCCCAAAGTTTTTATTCTTTTGATTGTCCAGTTTACCTCGACAACCGAAGGGTCGATCACGTCGTACGAGGCGTCGGTTCATAGTCCTTCTGTCTATAAATATGCGTATGTTTGGTTGGATTTTTTTAGACTTTTTCTTGACCAAAAGCTTATGTCTTTGTCTCCTTCCTTCATCTGACCAACCGAAATGGCGCCTAGGATTTCCAAAGTTGTGAAGAAGGCCGCGGCGAAGAAAAAGAAATCAGCTTCGTCTTCAACTGTCGTTTCCCCTGTCCGCCTTGACGTTCACGTCGCCATCAAAGGTAAAAACTGTGTAGAAGATAGGGTCTGCTCTACTGCCTACTTTGTGTACAAAACCACATGGTTCGCATACATGTCCTCTGATCGTGTCGCATGGGATGTACCCCATGTCTGAGCCGCATACAAGTTTAACTTACGTAGTCTGCATATATATCTTGTGACCGAGCCGTATGGAGTATGCTCCATACGAGTTACGGGGTCCGCCTACACATCTCATGATCAAGTCGCATGGGGTATGCTTTATGTAGGAGCCGCATGTGAGTTCAACTTACGTGGTCCGCATATACGTCCCATGACTTGAATCCGTATGAGGTTTTCCCCATGTTCGACCCGTATACGAGTTGCCTTCAACGAGCCGCATGACTCTTTAGAATATCTTTTACTTTATTTTGTTGTTTTGTTCTTGCAGTATCTCCGCTGGACGCTGAGGTTGCAGTGACAGAAGAGCCGCCGCCTCCTGCCATCGACCAGGGGTCTCCCTTTGTGATAGAGACGAAGAAGGAGGAACCGTCGTCTGCGCAGGATGGTCTCTCTCCAAATGTCGAGGCTGTTGGGGGTGGTAGCTCTGGGAATTCTGATGCTCCTATTCTGGACGAGGATCTCCTTCAACTGCATCCCTCGTATGTGAAGTAGTTGAGGGAGTGGTATATGCGTTTCTGTAACTAGGTTTTAGGGATTCCTTGTATGTTTCTGTCTGTTTAGCTGTGGTTTGTGTTTTCCCTTTTCGTCTGAAGAAGTAATGAAGAATTTTCTTTGGTTTTTGTTTGTTAATTGTGTGAATGTAGCTGGACATTCCAATGAATGGAATGTACTTGCTTCCCTCTTTTCTTGTAATGGTTACCTTTGGTTCTGTGTGAACTTTGTATCCCTAGTGTAGATTATGACTGGGTACTTATTCTGAAAGAGTGGGGTTATATCAAATCTGGGGACTTTATTCCCCCAGTGGAATCTTTGCTCATCTGGGCGACGTAGTTGACTTCAGAGTCAATGTGTCGAACTAGTCAGTGGTTTGAGCGGTCGACTGCCTCGCTGACGGACTATTTCTTGACGTTGTGTGCCTCTGAACCATAGTTGTTCCTCTGTTTTGTCTTGCTTGTTTTCTCTTTATTTCTATCTTGTAGCAGTAATATAATCCCGGAGGATGTGGAACTTTAAAAAATGGATATTTTTCGTCTCATCTTTTCTTTCTTTGTACTTGGGTGTTTGCGGAATTGGACTTGCTGGGGGATTATTTGTGGACCTATTATCCTAGGCGTACCTTGATTTTAAGTACGGATAACAAGTTTGGACAGGATGTCCGGAACAGCCGTGGCAAAGTGGTCATGGATGTTCTCGGTGCTTAAAAAAAAGGAATACCGTAGAGCGGCTGGGCTCCCGGGGCATGGTGGGGTAGTGGATTTATGCTAAGAAGCTTAGCAAAGGAATATTTGTGGACCTATTATCCTTGGCGTACCCTGGTCCGGGATACAGATAATAGAGTGAAAGGAAAACCAACATATTTGCTCAGAGGTCATGAGGACATGGCAAGCATGAGGGTTTTACCGTGGAACCTTCCTGCTCAGAGGTAGTGAGGACATGGCAGGGAAGGTTTCACGGAAGATATTTGTGGTCAACAGCGGACATTTGTGGACCTATTATCCTTGTCGTACTCCGGTTGTGGGTATAGATAATAGGTCGAAAAGGAGACCGACATACTTGCTCAGAGGTAATGTGGACATGGCAAGCATGAAGGGTTCTTCGACGGAGCCTTCCCACTCAGAGGTAAAGATGACATGGCAGGAGTGGGCTCAATAAAGAGGGAGTACATAGAACGACTCAGAGGTAGGAGAACGTGGAGGTTCTATGTGAGGGGTGGTTTGTTTTTGGTGGAAGTGAAAACGATTCAGAGGTAATGAGGACATGTCCGTTTTCGAAAATTTATGGATCGATTACCCTTTTTGTGCACTGGGAGTGCGGGTATTGGATCATGAGGGAGGATCTCTTCCAGGAAGAAAGTTTAGAGGTGTAATGATACGTGACTTACTATCTGAAAGAGTGACCGAAATGTGAGTTCAGAGGTACCAGCGGGTACATAACTCGGTAAATTAACATATTGAGAAAGTGGGAGTTCAGCGGCACCAGCGGGTACATGACTTGATAATCTAAAGGGGATATAGGGGTGAGTTCAGGGGCACCAGCAGGTACATGACTCGATGATCTTGAAATGTTGTGGGTGTGAGTTCAGTGGTACCAGCCGATATATGACTCGATAATCTGAAATGCTGAGGGTATGAGTTCAGTGGTACCAGCGGGTACATAACTCAAGGACTTTATAGCGAATGTCGTTTAGACATAATATTCCTTCAGGAACTTGCCGTTGACGGGCAGCATGAGCAAGTCTCCGTTTTGCTTTGCAAGGCGGTAAGCACCGTTGGAGAATACCGTCTCAATGATAAACGGACCCTCCCACTTTGGTTGGAATTTGCCGGCGGTCTTGTGAGTCAGGACCATTGGCCTCCGGACTGCCAAGACGAGATCGCCTACCTGGAATGTTCTGATTTTGACCTTCTTGTTGAAGGCTCCTGAGATGCGTGCTTGGTATAGCTCGATCCTTTGCTGAGCTAGGAGGCGCTTTTTATCTAAGGCCTCTAACTCTTGCAGTCGACGTCGGTAGTTATCATCGGTTGTCAATTGATGGGTGCGGGCGACACGTAGTGGGGGGATCTATTTCTCCAAGGGGAGTACTGCCTCACTCCCGTATACCAGGGAGAATGGCGTATTTCCGGTGGCTGTTCGGACCGTGGTGCGATAAGCCCATAAGCACTCGCCGAGCTTCTCGTTCCAGTCGTGCTTGTTGGAGGAGACGAACTTCTTGAGCAGTTTGATGATTGTTTTGTTGAACGCCTCTGCTAACCCATTTGCTGTCGGGTTGTACGGCGTCGAGGCGATATTCTGAATACGGTGCTTATCGCAAAACCGATAGAATGCGTGGCTTGTAAACTGCGGACCATTATCATGGATGATCCTTGGGGCAGTCCAAAGCGGTAGATGACGTGGTATTTAAGGAAGCTGATCACGTTTGAAGTCTTGACTTCTGCGAGTGGGACAGCTTCCGCCCATTTAGAGAAGTAATCAATGATCGCAAGTATGAAGCGATGTCCTCGGGAGGAAGGTGGGGTGATTGGACCAATAATATCCATTCCCCATGCTTCGAATGGCCAGGACGCCACTGTCGGATGTAAAAATTCGGATGGTTGGTGGATGAAGTCCGCATGGACTTGGCAAGCTTTGCACTTTCTAGCATAATCTATCGCGTCTGCCACCATTGTGGGCCAATAGTAGCCCATTCGGCGAAGGCGGTCTTGTAGTTTCGAGCCGGGCTGGTGGGCCCCGTAAACACCATCATGGGCTTCTCGTACGGCTTCTTTGGCTTCTGCGTTTGACAGACACCGAAGCAGTAATCCGTCGTAGGAGCGGCGATACAGCATTTTCGTCTCTGTATCATAGAAGAATCTGAGGGAACGCCTTCTGATGGAAATGGCTTCCTTTGGGTTCTCAGACAGGATGTCGTAGATGACGAAGTCGATGAATGGTTGTCTCCAATCTGGGGCATCATCGATCGTCTGTGTAGAATAACTTGCGACGAATTGCATATTGTTTTTGGGGCAGACCAGTTCATGGCCTATCACTTCCACTGATTGTCGATCATAATTCGGAACTGCTAGGAAAGCGGCGAGACCAGCTAGGGCATCAGCTTCAATATTTCGGAGTCTGGGGACGTGCTCGATGAAGAACCCTTCAAATGCCGAGATGATATTAATCGCTATTTGATGAAAGGGGATCATGTCTTCATGGCGGACCTCGTACGAACCCCGGATCTGATTGACGATTAGTTGGGAATCGCCGTATGCTTCAAGGTATTCTACCCCCAGCTCTCTTGCAAGTTGGAGGCCAATGACCAGAGCATTGTACTCGGCCACATTGTTAGAGCAAGGTTCAGTGAGGGAATAAGCACGGTTAATCACCAATCCGGAAGGAGAGATTAGTACTACTCCGACTCCAACGACTATATTGCCTTTAGGTCCGGTCCTCGAAGCGCCGTCGAAGAACATTTGCCATATATTTTTGTGGGAGGTTGTATACGAGTCGACGACCTCATCGGGGATCTCTTCGTACATCCTGGAGGACTCCGAGCCTGGGTGGGCTGCCAAGAAATCTGCCAGGGCTTGACCTTTGACTGCCTTTTGGGGGACGAAGATCATATGATAAGGGGACAGCAGTATTGCCCATATAGCGAGGCGAGAGCTGAGTGCCCCTGGTTTAGTCATGAGGACCCTGAGAGGGTTAACTCGTGAGATCACATGTATCGTTTGTCCGATGACATAGTGCCGCATTTTTTGAATGGCGAACACCAGAGCGAGGCATTCCTTCTCCACAGCGGTGTATCGGTGCTCTGGTCCAATCATCATTCGGCTGAGGTAATATATGGCCTGTTCATGGCCTGCATCGTTATTCTGTGCCAGCAGAGCACCGAGGGAGTGTTCCATTGCTCGTACATAGAGCAGAAATGGTTTTCCAGGGACTGGGGCTACCAAGACCGGAGGATTTGACATATATTCTTTGATGCTATCGAAAGCACGCTGGCATTCTTCATCCCATACGAATGAGACTCCTTTCTTCATGAGGTGCGTAAATGGTCCGCATCGCCCGGAGAGGTTAGAAATGAACCTTCTGATGTAAGCTAGCCTTCCCTGAAGGCCTCTGAGTTCACGAAGATTTCTCGGGGGACCCATCTCCATGATTGCTTTTGTCTTCTCGGGGTCTACATGGATACCCTTTGCAGTGATGATGAAGCCTAAGAACTTCCCGCTGGATACGCCCAGGAAGGACTTCGTAGGGTTCATCTTCAAATTGTGTATCCGCATTAGGTCGAATACCGTCCTTAGATCCTGCAGATGGTCTCTTTTGCTACGGCTCTTGACGGCTATATCATCAACATAGCACTCTACCGTCTTGCGTAAGTGGTCTCTGAAGATGATGCTCATAGCTCTTTGATATATGGCGCCAGCATTCTTTAAACCGAAAGGCATGACTGTGTAGCAGTACGTGCCAATCGATGTTCGGAATGATGTATGCTTTTCGTCGTCGGGAGACATCTTGATTTGGTTGTATCCCGAGAAGCCATCCATGAATGACATGCGCTCAAAGCCGCAGGTATTGTCGATCATGATGTCTGTGATAGGAAGGGGGAATTCATCTTTGAGACATGCATCGTTCAGGTTACGGAAGTCGATGCAGATTCGAATTTTCCCATTCTTCTTGAGGACAGGTACTATATTGGCGACCCAATCGGGATGTTGCTCCTCACGGATGAAGCCGCTGGCTATTAGTTTGTTGACTTCAGTTTCGATCGCGTCCATGATGCCTGGACGGAAGCGTCGCTGTTGTTGTTTGACTGGCTTCGTATCTGGCCGAATATTGAGTTTATGAAGAGCGATGTCAGGATTTAACCCTGGCATGTCTTCATAGCTCCAGGCGAACACATCAATGTACTCTCTGACAAGTTCTAACAGCGACTCCCGTTCTTCGTTGGTTACGCTTTCACTGATGAAGATCGGTTTTGGAGAAGATTTGCTGCCGAGATCCACTTGTATGACCTCATCTTCAGTAGGGGGTTCTCTCAGTTCGAACCGCTTTTCCCATTGTGCGTCTAATTGCTGGGCCCATGGCTCTAGCTCGAGGATTTCGGGGATGTCTTCGTCTTCCTCGTAAGCGTCGGCGAACGTCATGTTGACTGACATGACTTGTCTGAATACATCCCCGATGCTGGTATCTGAGTCAGAAGTTGGTGATCCGGTTGAATGTGACTGCCAGTCGCATTCTTCATCTGAACTTTCAGGGGTCGTAGTAGGCGTTACATACCCGAACCCGCATCGAGTTTTGTTATAGTAGTTCCATGGTTTGCCCGCCTAGACTGGCGGCTTCAAAGGTAATCGTCGCCCAGTGCCATAGTTCAATCCTGGCGTAGTCTCCAGATTATACCCCTATTTCTGCATGAGATATTTGAATTGAGGGCTATAGAGATACAGAGACAGTCTCCCGGCATCTGACCCGAGGTCGTCTTCTTCTATGGTGCGGGGATGAGGGTTGTTCGTCCGGCCGAAGATGACTGGATGATCTCCTCCCTTGTGTATTCGGTAAGCGTCTTCTACTGGAGTAAGCTGGATTGCGGTGTACACATTTGTCACCTATGTGTGTAGGTGAGCGCCTATACCGTGTTCCATAGCATACATCGTACATAGCTTATTGAGCTCGATGTAGTTCAAAGATAACCCTTTATTGATGAAGTAAGATATCTTTTCTAGGGGGATTACATCATCAGCAGAGGGGACATTAGTGTGGACGGCCACATACTTGGCTAACTCCGGTTCCTCTTCGGCTACCCCCTGTATGAACGAAGACTGAGAGGACGACCTAGGAAGCTTGATCGTCAGTGGTCCAGTTGATGGAGCAGAGCGTGGAGTCGTTGGCAGACTGGCGACCCCCAGTTTGGCATTCGATGTGGAGCGAGGAGTGGCTGGTTCGCTGGAAGTGTCAGACCTTGCATCGAAGCGACAACCTTTCTTGGGAAGGCGTATTGTCAATAGCCTGTCCGAAGGGTTGATCTTCTCTGTTTGTGGTTGACTGACTCTTGGTAACCTGATGGTTAGTGGCTCCATTGTGGGTCTCGGCACATGGCTGGATCTAGGCAGCCGAATTATCATCTGCTCCTCTTGCGCCGAGAGGCTGATCGCGTCCTTCCGCAGAGTGGCAGTGAGGAGTGCAGACTTGCCCGATTTGCGAGCTTGGAGGTGGATCGTCAAGGGTCCTTCTGATCCCGTGGCTGTCTCAGTATGAGCTTGTGCGTCTCCTTCATCCAGGTGCCTCTTCGAATTTTCGTATAAACAGGAGTCCGAGTAGTAAGATTCGACCCCTTTGAAGGGATCGATGTCAGCAAACTCTGTCTTCACGAAGCCGTGTTTGTCGACATATTTGAAGCACTGGTGTAGCGTGGAAGGCACGATCATATAATCGTGTATCCATGGGCGCCCCAAGAGGATGTTGTAAGAAGTGTCTGCATCTATGACGTAGCAGGTGACCTCGGATTGGAGATCGCCAATCTGACACTTCAGACGAATCTTCCCGATAGGGTAGCTCCTGCCCGAATTGAAACCGCTGATGGCCGTGCTTGTAGGTGTTAGGCGATGCATTGGGATACGAAGATGATGTAGCAGGCCCTTCGGGATGATGCTTATGGAAGAGCCAGGATCAATGTGCATCCGATCCACCTTCACGTTGCCGATGTATCCCGTGTAGTATAGCGGGCGATCATGTAGGTTGGTTTTGATGAGCATGTCCTGCGGAGTGAAGACGATGTTGGGCATTGCTCCCGTGCAGGCACTATCTTGGAGATCCATGGGTGAGTCCTCCCCAGTGAGGTTAGATTGAGCGAGATAGGCATCGGCATTTTGGAGTGCTTTGCTCATTACAATACGAACGTCCTTAGAGAGCCTCAGGAGTTCGTATAATGACAATTTGGCCGGAGTGTTAGCCAATTGTGCTAAGATGTCAAAGTTGTAGGGCCTCTCTAGCCCTTGGGCTGCGTCCTTCCGGAGAGATTTGTCGAAGCGAGTCTCCCTCGGCCTAGGCTTGTCGGTCGTCGAAGGCTGAGCCGGTCCCAGAGCATCAGCTGCAATGGGTTGATGATTTTCGGGTGGACTGTCAACCACAGGTTGGGATTGCGCTCCGGACCGTGTGACGACGGCTGTAACTTCCTCGTTGTCTGCTAAAACTGTGCGGCAGGTCTTGATTTTTCCACTCTTTTTGTTGGTGGGAGATGGTGTGAGCCAAGTCACTTCTGACACCAAGTCTGGATGGACCCACATGACCTCTTCTCGTGAGGTGGTGAGAGGTACTAGACCAGCAGCTTGTTCTCGGGGCGGAGGAAGATTGGTAATCTCCATTGTCGTGAGAGGGACGGGGATTACCCCGTCTTGAGTCTCCGTCGGAGGGAAGTTGCCAAACTGTACGGACACCATATTAGCTGCTACGGTTACCTCTTCGAAGTCGGTGGCCAGAGCGTTTGAATCGATGAGGCTTTGGATGTACCGTTTTAATTGGTAGCAGTCATGTGTAGCATGGTGTACTTAACGGTGGTAATGGCAGAACTTCGGGTTCTCCAGATCAGCCGGCCGAGGCTCCCGCCTTGGTGGAGGAAGCTGAATTCTACCTCCTTGTATCTAAGATAGGCTTGACGTGGCATCTTCGAAGAGGCCATTGCTTTTCTGCTGGCTGTGGCTGGGGCTTCTGGGCCGTGTCGGCCACCATAGCCTGTTTTCCCTTGCTGTTCCGATTGTTGGAGGGGTTGCCCCCATTATCGTTGTTGAGATGCTTGCCCTTGTTTTTCCCTTCTGAGATGTGCAACCCCAGTTGGCGGGCCTTCTTTAGTCGTTCTTCAGCGCTTGTGGCACTGATGATGAACGCCTTCCAATCTTTGAATTGACTCTCGCCCATCCAGAGACTGATCGTTGGAAGCAGTCTCTTTTGGCAGATTTCAATCAAAGAAGAATCCGTATTTTCGGAAGGCAGCTTCATGGCGGTCTGGCGGAACCGCTCAATGTAGTTCCTCGTTAACTCCTTCTCCCCTTGGACGACGTCCATGAGAGTGGACATCTTGACGTCTTGTCCTACTTCATAGAACCATTCCAAGAACATGCGCTTGAAGCCGGCGAAGGAATGGGTCCGGTAGATTGCGGTACCAATCGAAGGCGACTCCTTCCAATGCTCCAATGAATAACCGTGTGAGGATCGCATCTTCATGGGGAAGATGGTCGGTGGTGATCTCAAAGTAAGTGATGTACCGACTTGCTGAGGTTTTGCCATCATATGGGTTGATGTTGAACGGCTTATATCTTGGTGGGAATGGAACATCCCTCCACTCAGCAGGGTATGGTTGCCGTATTCTGAGATCTTGAGCATTTTCTCGGGCATGAAATATGGCACGGAGCTCCTGGACCTCTCTTCTTACTTCTCGGGTCTCATCTATCGCGGCGGAGGCTGTTATGTCGGAAGGATTATTGCCCGGGCTTGGTGCCGCTGAGTTCGAATCTATATTGACCGTGGGGCCCGTGTTTGTTTGACCAGGCGCTCCTCCTTGTAAAGTGGGCATGGCCGCTTTAATCTCGTCTACAGACTTGACCAAAGCAAGTAATATGGCTTCGAGACTGTCGATGCGCTGGCGATCACTGGAACCACCTTGATCGCTGTCCGTCATGAACACCGTTCTTACATGAGGAGTGATGGAGAGTAACGGTGGAGGATGTGCCCTCTGAGTCGTACCCATGCACCGAGAAGTCATCGGGATAGGGGGAATGTTCTCTTCAGGCTCGGACTCGGAGGGAATGGTATCCCCAGCTTCAGAGCTTGCCTTGTCTTGAGAGTTACGGATGTCCTCGGGAGCATCAGCGTCCGTGCTCCTGATGGAAGATGTTGTTTGTGCGGACTCGGTTCCTTGGAACATCGGATTGTTGCGAATGTTCGGAGGAGTGCTACCCCAGCTCCTTCAACCCCCAGCGATGTGGATGATGAATTTCCATTGCGGTAAATTTCATCTTGAACGGGTGTGTTGGAATATACCAGTGGAGGACAACCGTTTAGACGACAGTTTCTTAGTTGTAGTGGTTGATATCTTCGGACTGGAGATGCTCGTTTTCTTCCTTCTTTCTTCGACGGGGACTTTTTGAGCAGAATTGCAGGAGACAACAGGAGGTGCCTCATCTTCTGAGTTTGGGTACTGTAGCCTTTGGAAGACGGATGGCCGCGCTTCATTCATTACCGTGTTGTTGCAGCAGCAATTGACGATGATTGGGTACAGCGATGTCCAAGCGAGGACTCTTTGCACACGATATCCTTCTCTTTCCTTGCGTTTGTGGAGGATCGTCTCCCGAGGTCAGAGGAACCACTCTGTCTGTTCGCGGCGGGGGGCTGGACTTGAACAGTTGTATGCAACTTTCCATCCGAGGCCCGTGTGATAGTCAACGGGACACTCCGATAGTTAGAGGTTGGAACAGCTGACTGGGCTCGATGAGCCCACGCTGCCCTAGACTTCCTTCTTTTAGCACTTGTGGGTGCGTATAGGAGGAGTCCAAGTTGAATGCCACAGAGTCTGGATATCATCAGAGAATCATCAGGGTCGGGACCGTATGAGAGACGGTCGAAGACCGATCGAGAGAAGCGTGGAACGGACGCTATGCTGCTAGAGTTGGGTACCGTGCAGGATGTCTGCATGCGGTCATCTTCTGCTGTCGGATGAGTTATCTTTGGGCTAGGAGTCACGACCGTGCAGGCTGGCCGCATGCGGTTGGCAATAGTGGCCGCATGGGTTTTCTGCAAGCGGCTGCCTCCTGTAGCCTCATGTTTTCATCCATGTGATTGGCGCCTGTAGCTGCATAAACTATGCGGATGCCAGATGTGACCGCATGATTCTTCTTCATGCGGCCAGCGACTGTGGCCGTATGGGCTTTGTCCATGCGGCTAGCGGATGTGGTCGCATGAGCCTTTTTCACTCGGCTAACACCCTATGCGGCTCAGTTCGCATAGAGTTCCTCTTTGCCCCTGCAAGTCCAGCATCATAGTGTTTTCTTCTGCCGGACTTAGGGACAGCAGAGTTATCTACGGTCTGAAGTGGGGCCGCAGAAGAGTCCTTCTCGCCGTCTTGAGCAACAGAGGGTACACCGTCGGGGGCTTGGGGAGGAAAATGATTTTGGCCTCCACTCTCTGCGAGCCTTTGTCGTGCGGGTGCGCTTCTGGACCGGGCCAGCGCTTCCTTCGGAGAGCATCTCTTCAAACGCTTGTTGGTCGAAGCGGACGACCATCTTTTGTTGCGTGGAGCCAGCTTGGCTGCATCCGATTGCATCACCAACTCCTCAGCCGTGGAGAAGTTAGTCTCCAGCAGAGTCGCCATCGTGTTTGCCATTGATTGTAAAAGTACAGAACAATTATCGGAGGACTGAACTTAGACTCACAATACAAACTCGCTTGTACAAAGAAAGCCTAGGGACGAAAACCTAGGTAGCAATCTAAGTATAATTATTTATTTTAGATTCTGGGGGGTGACGATAGAGGCTCGGGAAGGCGACGGCAGCCCTGCCTTACTCCTTGGACGATCGGTATGCAGCCTTGGCTCCTTGTGAAAAGATGGTTGGCGTTGACGAAGAAGTGCTCTTTTTGCTCCTCTGTTGCTCTCCTGGCTTCTCTCCCTCTCTGTGTATTCTCTCTGACTCTGTATATTTTTATTCTTTTTTTGCCGGTCCTTGTACAAAGAAATGATGCTGGCTATTTATAAGAGTGGGGTATGATCATTAGGATTTGCTAATGATCATTTGTTTGGAATATCGGCGCTCCTTCAATCTATCTGAACCCTTGATCCTGATTACAATGAATCTCGACCATTAATGAGGATAACACCGAATCTTGAGCAATTAATGTTAACTGCTTTAAATCTCCATGATGGATTCTACCAATATCCGATTGCTCGTCACGTGTCCCGTTGGCTTGATGATAAATGATATGCCTTGATCTCAGTAATTATGATGATGATGTCAATATATTTGTTGAGATTCGGTTAAATCGTTGATTGATCCGATGCCACGTGTTTTGATTGTGGGTCCTGCCAGAGCCGCATAGGATGGGCAACCCTTGAACCGCAGGAGATACTCTTCGTGAGCCGTATAGGACAATGCTTCATCGAACCGCAGGGAACGAACTCTCAATGAGCCGCATATGCATAGTCTTTGCGGCCGCATGAGCTAGCGTTGTATTGAGCCGCAGGGGCCGAGCTCTCAGTGGGCCGCATATGGCTGATTTCTGCTAGTCATATAGGGTGACTTCTCAGTGAGCCGCATGAAGCTGTTCTCTATTTAAGCCGCATGAGATTTGCCACGTGGCAACCTAGGATTTCTGACGGATTGGGTCAGAGATCTTCTTCTTTTCCCGAAGCGTCTATCATTATGGCAGAGCCATTATGACACTTTATGCCAGAGCCGCCACAGTCGTCAAATCGTGTCAGAGCATTAAATGAGGCCACTATTCAAAGGGCCAGCTGTAGGGAAGGATCACAGGGGGACACGTGGCATGGATCGAGCCGCATATTCCTGCTGAACCGCATACACTCTCGAGCCGCATGAGACGGAGAGTCTTCCTTTGAACTGTATAAGACAGCTCCCATATTAGCCGTGGGCTTCGTATCCGGAGCCGCATGGACCATTATTCTGATATTTTCTATGCTTCTACATTGGCACGAAGAAAGTAGGATGATAGATATTATGAAAGGTTAGATATAAGGTAATTCAAGTAGTCAAAGGAAATTTCGAAAATATTTGAAGTCAAAGGAGGTAGTAGTTCTGGATGAGATACTATTCCTATTCCTATTCTATTCCTAGCAGGCTTGTTGGACACAGTCATGTAACCCAATATTTTTTGACCTGCATAGGCCACCACAAAAACATGTAACGCCAGAGTCCTAAAATACTTAGGACCGAGCACGTAGACATGCCAGCTGCAAATATACAAAGAATACTCCAATATATAGAATCCTTGTATACATACATAAGATGTATATAAAAAATAATCACAGGCTAGAATAATATAATCTAATCTCATCACAGCTCAACACGGAAGATATAAGAGTCCAAATAAATAATGAATCAAAGAGATAACCGTGTGGACCTACCCACTCCAAACAGCTATGAAAAATAGTCTCAAAATAATCAGAGTCCAACCCCCGTAAAATGGAAAGACAAGAGATATAAAAGATGTCTACTAAATGTCTCAGTAAATAAATAGACCGGAACTCAACTGGAGATGCCTCGTCATCAATGTATGAACGATCCAGTGCTGCTCCGTACTCCTGCGGGAAATCGTCTAACCCTGGAAAGATAACCAGGTCCTCAGAGGGATGTAATAAGATACAAAAAAATACCATGCCATATAAACTATGATAATAATAGAGAGTAAAAGGGGATGCATGCAATAGGGTTCCTAACCATTCTATTGTAAAAATATAGTTGAGATACAATCCTTCGACGCATGAGCCCTGGTTGTAGATAGGATCGGCATAGTTCCCATATAGGGCAATAGGGCCTACGTCCGTAACATTCGATGATCGTCAGAGGGCATCATGTGCAAGGGGGTACGTCCATAACGCTCTGGAAAACGTCAGAGGGCACCTGGAGCCTGTGTCTCTGGAGGAACGCACCCGTAATCGGGGAAGTACAAAAGAATCCCATACATTAGGTATTGTTCTCCCCCCCAATGCCTAGTATCATCATCTCCATGACGGATAAGAACCTCTAGTAACCGCCAAGTCTTCTAACATACAATTCTATTGGCAGTTACTCCTATCCGTCGCATGCTCCATACATATCGGTGGCCAGCGGACTACGCGGGTACGTATCCTATATGTGACTCACAACTTGTGATGATCTTGTGTCAAGGCCGTATAAGATATACCAATACCTCATCATCAATGGGTGGTCACCAGGCTAAGTCAATGCAAGAAAATAAAACAAAAGCAAGTAAAATGACCGATATAGTCGCTTGCAACCAAGTATGGCTTGGACGCATAGTGGCATAATACTAACAACAAATAAGTAATACTTAATATAAGTAATTAAAATAAGAATAAGTAAATCACAGAGTAAGATGGCAAGGTATCTTGCTTGGTGGTGCGGGAATGGCAACTCCAAACAATCAATTACGTCAGCAAATAAATCTCAAAATCCACGAATGGCTCAGGATGCTGAAACAAACGTCAAGAACGTTCCCGAGGTAACAGTTATATCTAGGAAACACCTTACCAAAAGTCAAATTCTGGCACATGAGTAAAATCATAATTTCGGGTCAAAACGATGTCCGTCATTGGATCCGTTTTACACCGAAATACGTACATGTATCTATGGTCTCAAAAGTCATCAAACTACAAGTCTGTAGGTTCGGTTTAAGGAAACCCAACCTGCCCAAAGTTGTATTTCGATGGGCCGTGTATAATTTTGCCCGTTGGATCGGGTCGCGGGCCTGCCAAATTGGCATTCTGGTCGACCTGCTCAGAATCGGACCAAACTTGGCACACAGGACTAGAAAATCGATTCGGTCCTATTGGCACAAGTTTCGTCTCCAACCGACGACTGTACACGAAGTTATGGCCTAGTTTGCAAAGGGTCGATACGGGAGTATCTTGATGGATACGCATTGATTTTGTCGCACACGCACAACGAAATTGAGTTTCGTCAGTTCCTACACGTTAACAACACCCATACGCACCTTTTGATACTTAAGGGTTGCGACCACATCGTCAGTTTGTTGGGATGTACGCGGTATCGGTCAGTTTCAAAAAATTTACAGTTTTCAACATGGTTTTTTTGATTTTTTACAATTAAATAACTTTAGGTATACTTACTGAAATCATGATCTACAAACTAGGTTGTACTCTCGTATATGTTGTCTATAGATGTGTCAAATTAGTTTTTTGAAAACTAACAGTAGGTCGGCCCAATCAACCTTCCAAGTTGAGGGGTTGGACTGTCCTAAGGCTTTTTTTTAGTCAGATTTTTGATGATCTTTGCTTCAAAACTTTGATAAGTCAACTAAGGTTTATCTAAATCCCTTTCAAGGGATTCGAAGGGGTCATGTAGGGTCTTGATAGGATTTTCTAGATCGAACATTGTAACGCCCCAGTCCCAAAATACGTAGGACTAGAACGTAATCATGCCAGCTGTATACATACGAAGTATATGGACCCTCGTATTATACATAAGCTGTAAAATGCAGTAACCAAGGTACTAAATCTCATCCACAAAATAAATATGATATAAAAGTAACTTTGAATTTGTCATGTACACAATAGTTGGGCGGAGACAAAGTCCACTACCAACAAAATTAAATATGAAAAATATACAAGGAAAGATTTAGCAAGCGAGAGCAATGACGAGTCCAAGAGCAATCACCACGAAGAAGGAATGGCCTTAGATAGAGCACCTACAAGAAATCATGAACACACACCTGGCGAGATAACCAGGTCCTCAGAGGGACGTAACAAGATACATCAACATGCCATATAATACTGAATATAAACTATGCCACAATCAAAGAAAGTGACAAGACATAATTAAGGTAAACTAACCAACTAAAGTGAACATGCAGTGAGAACAAACCTTTCGTCGCATGAGCCCTGGCTGTAAATAGGATCTGGTATAGTCTCCACTTGGGCACCAGTGACCGAGAGCATGACGTTGAAAAATGACAGTGGCCAACCTGAGAGGCTCATACCCGTATCTCCAGCGGAGCTTCCGATTATAAGGGAAGTGCAATAGAAGCCCATACGACAAGGAAATGGTCTCCCCACCCAATGTACCTGTCAAGTCGCATCCACGACCATGTATCGCTACTAACTGCTAAGTCTCCTAACACGCGTCTATTAGCAGTTAGCCCTGACGCATGCACATGGGGGATCAGCCCACACACAACCTCTACATGCTACTCATCTCACACATTCTCGTGGTACAACGGTGTCAAGGTATATGCAGTACACTACAACGGTAGTCTCTTAACTCTAAGTCCATATGCAATCAAAGGATAATAACAAGTATATCTAATATCACTATGCAGACAATAAATCAAGAACTGTAAGAACTGGAAATAATGAACAGTGATATGTAATAAAATGGAACTGAATATAAACAGTATAATGGCAAGGTATCTTGCCTGTGGGTGGTGCGAGAAGCAGCAAAATCCAACAATCAGAATCGTCAACACGAAAGTCAAAATCCACAAGAACCTCCGGATGCAGAAACAAACATCACGAACGAGTTTGGAATAAAAGATATGTCTAGGAAACGCCTGTCCAAAAGTTAAATTCTGGAACAGGGGCAATTTCATAATTTCGTATCAAAACGATGTCCGCCGTTGGACCCACTTTGCACCAAAATGCACGCCAAAACCTACGGTCTCTAAAGTCGTCAAACTATATGTCTACAGATTTGTTTTGATGAGACGAACCCAACGGTATGTCCAATTTTGGATTCCGGTGGGCTGTGCACAAAATTGCCCGTTGAGTGGGATTGTGGGCCCGCCAAAATAGCGTCCCGATCAACGGACTCAGAATCAGACCAAACTTGGCTCATGGGACCAGAAAATATTTTGAGTCCAATGGCGCAAGTTTTGTCACGATTTGATGAGTGTGCACAAAATAATTTAGAAATACCGAAAAGCCCGATACGCAAAAATTCGACGGATACGGACCAAATTCGTTGCGCACACGCAACCAAATTTGAATCCCGTCAATTCTCGCACGTCCACAAATTCGATACGACCTTTCGGTACTTTTGGTTTGCGACGGGGTCGTCCGGTTTGTCGGGACGTACCTCGTACGGGTTTTTAAGGTTTTACAAAAACTAATTTTTCGAGATTTTTAATTTAATTAAAACTGAAATTTATTGCAAATAAATAATATATTTGAAGTGGATGATAGAGGGTCATGGGGGCTTTCTACACGAATTTACGGATCTAATAACGGATTTAAAATGAGGGAGATATAGATCGGAGAAGTTGGATACCTTAAAGTGGAAATCTGTTGTTGTCGTTGTGATTCCGTTGCCGTTGGCGCGGGGTGCTGTTGTGCTCGCGGACAGCACGCCGAGGAGAGGGTAGAAGAAGGAGGAGAG